>JAYJMH010011215.1:4016-23247 GCA_036873815.1 Phacellophora camtschatica | reverse complement strand
GTCTTGTCTTGTCTTGTCTTGTCTTGTCTTGTCTTGTCTTGTCTTGTCTTGTCTTGTCTTGTCTTGTCTTGTCTCGTCTCGTCTCGTCTCGTCTCGTCTCGTCTCGTCTCGTCTCGTCTCGCCTTTCTATAAATGGATTTTGAATTTTTTTATTTGTAGAAGTGCCAAAGTTTATTTGGTATGCAAAACGAACGACCATACACAGACTAACGACGAATTACCCCCCACAAGACATCAGTTTTCAAATCGAAGGATTAAGAAATGCAATTGCAGTGGATTTTGATATCAACAAAAATATTTTATTCTGGGCGGACATCACGACGGACAAGATTATGCGGTTGCATTTGAATGGATGTGAGTTTTTTATTTTGACAAAACGTTATTAAAAATTACAAAAATTTTAACGTCTAATCTCTATTAACGTGAAATATATTTTTTCCTTTTGCTTTTGTTAATGTGACTACAATTTTTATTTTTTTGCTTTTTCGTAATTTTTATAATTTTTGCTACTTTTGCAATTTTTGCTACTTTTGTAATTTTTACTACTTTTATAATTTTTTTGATTTTTGCTAATTTTGTAGTTTTTGCTTAAATTTTTGTAATTTTTATAATTTTTGCTACTTTTCGAATTTTTGCTACTTCTGTAATTTTTGCTGCTTTTGTAATTTTTATACTTTTTGCTACTTTTCGAATTTTTGCTACTTTTGTAATTTTTGCTGCTTTTGTAATTTTTGTAATTTTTGCTACTTTTGAAATTTTTGTAATTTTATTTAGTTTCGTAATTTTTGCCATTTTTGATTCCCGTAACGCAGTGCTGGGAATCTTTGTTGGCGAATTTTAAGAGAATTTAGTAGAATTATTAATTATTTGAATTAAAAGAATACCAGTAAATTTGTCTCGTTATCTTCATTTTATTTACCATATTTTCTGTGTTAAACGCCTTGGGTGCTTAAATATTTTTTTCAGGACTCTGGGCGCAAATTAGAGAGGGGCGGCAATTTATGCGCGTTTAAAAATATATTTATTATAGTAAACGTACATTATTATTTTCATTTACATTATAAATTAATATAAGGCGCTTATTAGAGAGTGGGCGCTCACATATATAAAATTTATAAAAAAGGGGGCGATAAATAGAGAGAATTCGATATCTTTCATGATTTTTTATTTTAATTTGTAGCTGGGAGTGTTGCAGAGGTCATAAGTTTTGATCACATCTCCCACGTGGAGTCGATTGCATATGATTGGATGGGTGAAAACATATATTACACTGATACAGGAAGAAAGCAGATCGGTCTGGTCAAGGCGTACGGCTTGCATCCTTACGGTAGCATGAAAGTCTATAAAGTGCTTTTCAATCAGACTGATAACCTCGGGCGACCTAGAGCTATTGCCGTACATCCGAAAAGAGGGTATGCTATTTAATCATATTGGTTTGTATCAGTGTCTTTTAATCATATCCTATCAATTTTATTCACAGAACACGAAATACATGTTTATAAGAAAAATGAATATTCTGCACGACCCAATGAAAGCATTGATTTTCTAGCTGAGACCGTTAATGAAAATTACAACGGAAAATTTCAGTATACAAATAAGAACATATTCAACTACAAGTACTGTTTAATTTTGCAGAAGCCAATTTGTGAAATGAATAGTTCTGGCCTTGGAGATGGCGAAGCGATTTGCATTTGTTTTGAACGGATTTCATCAAGCTTTTTTCGTTAGATTATTTCTTATTTCTTTTAAGTTAATTTTTTTCCATATCGTAATTTTACCCGGCATTCTGCTGCAGTGGTTTACTTGTCTAAATATAAAATTAATTGTTCCAACCAATCCCTATTTATTAAGATATTAAGATACGCTTAAAATATATCAATGGATAGATTTGATGCTATTATTGATTATAATCATTTAATTTTGAAATCCTTCAAGCTAAATTAACAAGACATTTTGGGTTATCCGTATCCAATTTTTTTAATTTGTTATTGATAACTGGAGAACCATCTAATTGAAAACCTACAAATTTACAATAGTGTCAGCTTGATTTATTTTTGTATGAGTCTTTTTTGAAGAAATTGAGTCTCTTTGTTGTTAGAGAACTGGTTCTCGTTTGCCGGTTTTTACTGTATGTATGTGTAATAATCGTTTGCATGTTTATAATTTCAAGACAAAGCGAATTCTCTCGAGCAGAAAATCAAAAGTTGGCTTCGTTTGTTTTGTTTTTCTGATTGAGAGAATTCGCTTTGTCTTCGATAGCTAATTGTTTCAAAATTGGCATTTCAATTTCATTATTGTTATAAAATTTGCTCTTGTTTGTATGCAAAATTACGAAGATGCAAGGAAGTGTGTAATGGGATTTGCTGATCTCGATGGATAATAGAATGGTGGAAACGCGGCAATTTCGTGTTTCCCCCCCATTGTGGTTGACATTATTGTTTTTGTGACAATAATAGCAATAGCAACAAAAAGCACCAAATAAAACAGCAACGAAACAAAAGAAATAGCACAATAAGTTAGCTTTAGATGTGGGGATTTACAGAAGGTTACTGTGGTATATAATTTAGGGTATACGAATGTGTTATTGCAGGCTTTTTCTGCTTTCAACAGAGTGGTGGTTTTGTTTTTGTGCCTGTCAACACTCCCCCCCCACCTAGTTCCCTGCTCCATACTTGTCAACACATTTAATACCCTGTTTCAGTGGTTGTTAACATTGTCAGCAGCCAGCCAGCTTGCCCGTGATGTGAGATGTGAATCCAGGCAAGAATGCCGTTGTGTTAGGCTTCGCAGAAATTGAAATAAAATTCTAAATTGAGTTGTTGTCCTGCTGCTTAGATTGATCAAATTGATCCTAAAAGCACCAGCAACTATCATTTTTAAATCTTTTTTTTTTTAAATTGTGTTGCCTACATTTTTTCGTCTCCACACACTATATATTTGGATGGGGGAAAATATCGACCCGGGATACATTATGTTTTTGCCATTCTTTATAATTTCCTATATTTGCTTGATAATAACGTAAGCTTAGATTATGATTTCAGCGCCAATTGTAAATAGCGTTTTATTTTAGCTTAATGTTCTGGACTGACTGGGAAACAAACAAAGGGCGAATAGAACGTGCAAATATGGATGGAGCCGCCAGAAGAGTGATCGTTACAGGATTGAAATGGCCGAATGGCATAACAATAGATTTCACTGAAAATATGATCTATTGGACAGATGCTGGCTATCATAGGATAGAAAAATCTGATTTCACTGGACAGAATAGACAGGTTTGTTTGTTGTGGTTCATTAGCACAAATTATTACACTTTTGACCGGGTGAACAACATTTTGTTACCATAGTTACAAATTTGTTTTTCAGCAACAATGAGTATTTCGGATTTTATTCAGCATTTATGAGTATATCTGGTAACCCAAGAAAACGTTTAGGAATCGCTAGGTTTTCAGCAATCATAGGAAAGATTTTATTTATTTATTTCAGAAACTCATTGTTATTTTGGTTACGTGAAAGTAATTATGTAATTACAGTTTGAATCACATGTTTTAGGAGAAATTGGATGGGAAGTTAAGAAATAAAGTGTGGCTCACATCGTCTTTCTTGCATGTTTTTCCCTGCATCAACACATTCGGTTGGTTTGATGCAGGGAAATACAAGCAAGAAAGATGATGTGAGTCACACTTGATTTTATAATTTCACATCCAATTTCTCTTAAAACTCGCATTTGAATTCTGTTAAACAAAATATCTGTTTCTGAACATCACAACGTGATTTTTCACTTCAAAGAATAGATTTCACACCTTTAACGCAGCCAAGCTTATAAACGAACCCATAAAAAAGCTGATAAATGAACCCAAAAGGGTTAAATTCATTTTTTCAAATCCCAAATTGTATTATTGAGGTTTAGATACAGAATGAGTACAGGAAGATTTAGATACAGAGCGAGAAGGAAAAAACAAACCAAATTACCAAACTCCAAAATAACAAAAGTTTATCCGTGTAATAAACGCTTAGCAATCTGGCACTGCTAACCAGTTTATTTTTGTAATATTATCATTTTTCTTTTTAACAAACACTAACCTACTAACCTCCGGTACGAAATACCCATCAAAGGGCCAGTACTGTATATTTAGATTGGATTAGATTAGAATAAATTTTGTGATCATCCAGAGCCGTATAATAACATGCATCAAAACCAGGTCGCTTACAAAAACGTTAAATTCCACTTAGTTAAGCCATTACTACAATATTCAGTTCTGTGATAAACAATTAAACCCTGCCTCTGCGTAACTACGCTAAAATATGCAAACTTTGTAACAGAATCGAATTTTTTGTGAGAGTTGTTGAAATTTAACGTGAGGGTTTGAGCTGTAGATTGCGATATCGGTTCTCATTTTGATGTGATGCTTTAATGCAATTTTTCTTTAATTTTTCCCTTTTTTTCTATTTACATTTTCAATATTTTAATTATTATATATATATTATTAAACATGCTACATAAAATATAGTATCATTCTTGCAGACCCTTGCTACATACAATATCAGACACCCATACTCCATTACCGTGTTGGATAATTTTGTTTACTGGAGTGATTGGAACCTCAATGGAATAGAGAGGATTTCTAAAGATCGTAGTGGAAGACTTACTTTCAAAAGATATCTTCGTGGAATTATGGAATTGAAAGCATACGGACCATCTTCACAGCAAGGTATTGAGCAAGGGCAGATTAGGAATAGATTTCATACCTATGAGTGCGCTCAACCAAATCAAAATAAACAGAAAGAGAAACAAATTCTTAGTTTTGTTTATTGGGATGTGCTTGGCTGCGTTGAAATGTTTTGAATCTATTCTTTTAATCGCTGTTTTGTTTAACCAAAAATGTTGTTTCGCAAAATCTGGTATTTTGGGAACAAAAAATTTTAGTTTTAAAGCATTGTGATTTGCTTGACTGCATTACTAGGTGTGAAATATATTGTTCAGAGTGATTTGCCAGCAAACTCGAGTCTATCTTTGTTATATTTACCAGATAAAATAGGTTGTTTTTAAAAATCAAGTTTTTAGTGGCGGATTCCTACTGTAGGCCTTTCTATGGGAAAAGATTGTTGATCCTTTTGCGGCCGGATTTATCTCTGATAACAGACAAATGCTATGTAAGTTTCATTTGTAGGAAAATTTGCTAGGGGATAGCAAATTCAAACGATAAATTCATATTCAAACGTTTATTAAAATGAGTTAAAAATTCTGCCTACCCCTGGAAATATGACATTTTACGTCGTGTATCAGTGGACCATATGCCCCTTCCTGGGGGGTGAAAGTGTTAAAAATTTTGATTTTAATCTTTACAATATATTCTCTCAGTAGTTTAAAATATTTACATTTTCAATATTGGCTCTACGAACAATCAAGAGCCTGTTTATATGGACGAAATCGGGCCTTCCTATACAACCCTATACATTTTTTATCTTGTGTTTATATCGGAAACGTTTTATCCCACTCAAGTTGTTATCTTGTTGTGATCTCAGCTTGCTGGATCTCACCTAGGTGGGATAACATTTTCCCATATAAACAAAAAAACGGCTGGCAGGTGGGAAGAAATTGACAGTTTCGCGCAAGCGTCAGAGACAAAGACAATATGGGGATTCCACAAAAACGGAGGACTACTCAGGTATGCTCGCATCTGACTCTGGGAGGTGGGATGAAATTTTCCATATAAACACACGTAAATTTCACCCCACCTCTTATACCACCTACCGTAGGGCCCGAAAAAATGCCCCCCCCCCCCTACGTTAGCAAAGCTGCTGCTACAGATCTCATAATTTAGTTTTTACTCACCTCATTGTTTTCATTAATAATCGAATAATTTTCATCTCACCTTATCTTATCTCATCTCATAGTTTTCATAATTTAGTTTTTACATGATGTTGATGTAAGAGGTTTCAACTTTTTAATCTCTCAGTTATACCATTACTCAAAGGAAAGCCAACGTTCATGGCTTTCCCAAAGCCATAATGTAGCATTTCAATAGATATCAGCTGCAGAAATCCTCTATTTTTGGTTTCATTGAATATAACTCAGTGATTATTGGGCAGATTTTGGCAAACAAGGTATCGAGCTATGAATTGAAGACTCTCGTATCAAATTCAAGCAAAGACAGAATTATAAAAACTAGGGCTCCTCCGCAACAGATTTTCAAATGCGGGGACATCCGCAACAGCTTTGGCTCCTCTGCAACAGCTTTGCAAATGTGGGGACATTACCGAATCATGCTCAACGAAGCAAAAACGTAAAGGATTTCTGCTGCAATCTGCTGAAAATTACTTTCAGAAAGCCATTAACGTTGGAGTTTCTTTTGTGTAGCTCAGGGATTTTGACAAAGAAGGTATCAGATTTTATCTTGAAGCTGAAGTATGTTTGCATCAACCTTAAGTGAAACCAATGTCATTCAAACAAGAGTTCTTCCATAGCAGCTTTGCAAACATAGGGGCATTTTTACAAGAAGTAAATATTTAAACAAAACTCACGAAATTTCACCAAACTCAATTTTAACTAAGCCTATTTTTAGGTTATTGCTAACTTAGAATAAATTTCTTTTTAGAAAGAGGAAATTGTTCTGCACTACATTGCAGTTATATTTGTTTGCACGTTCCATCCGGACCTACGTGTGCGTGCCCTGATACTCTGATTTCGAATTCAGATCACGGACATTTACACTGCAAATGCCCCAATGGCACGCAGATGTACCACCGTACTGGCTTATGTATAACATCTGGTGAGTTTTCTGTGAATTAATTTTGTTCATTTTTGACCACTTTTAAAATTAGTTAAAACATTGATACAGATACGTTAAACATGCAATTATTAGCCACGGGCTTATATAAGTTCGTAAGCATATTTTGGTGGTTTTATGCATGGGGGCTTACACACTAGGAGCTTATATAAGGACGCGGTCATGTGTCAGTGATAATCTTATGATTAAAACGGAAGAAAAATACTGTATGGTAATAATGATAAATACGAACGTATGTAGCTAAAAACAACAAAAATAGGAAATCATTGTTTGCAAATTGATGGGTTTATATATGGATGGGCCTATATACTAGGTGCTTATATAAGGACACGGTCATGTGTCAGTGATAATCTTATGATTAAAACGGAAAAAACATACTGTATGGTAATAATGATAAATACAAACATGTGTAGATAAAACAACAAAAATAGGAAATCATTGTTTGCAAATTGATGGGTTTACATATGGATGGGCCTATATACTAGGTGCTTATATAAGAACACGGTCATGTGTCAGTGATAATCTTATGATTAAAACGGAAGAAACATACCGTATGGTAATAATGATAAATACAAACATATGTAGATAAAGACAACAGAAATAGGAAATCATTGTTTGCAAATTGATGGGTTTACATATGGGCCTTTTTTTTGCAAATTGAGAGCTTATATATGGGCGGCTTATAATCAGAAGCTTACGGTATTTATTTATTAAGTTTATTTATTTATTTATTATGTTTATTTATTTATTTATTATGTTTATTTATTATGTTTTGAATATTTTTATACATTTTCTTCGAAATCTCTGAACAAAGAATATTTTCACAATTTTATCCATTTTAAATAATAAGGGACTGGGTACTAATTGCCATACGTTTAAATTGCCTCATTTTTAATTCGACTGATAGTGTAAAAGGGAGCTGCCTGCTGTGCACAGTTTTATTGCATCTTCGTCACTGTACCGAAAGAACATGCAATACGCCGGCGAAGCAAAATTATTCCCACCCCGTGCGCACTAGGAAGTCGCCCCGCCCTATCAAAAATTATGATAATATAAGCTAGGCTAAGGAAAAGAAGGATCACTATGGGTGTGACATGCGTATTCAACCAACGAGGGAATTACTTAATTTTAAGTCTAATCACCAAATTCTGTCTATTTGTGACAAGTTCCGAAATTACCCCTGATTACCCCCAAATGAAGACAAGACCAACTTAATGAAGTTACTATAACGGCCAACCTGAGGGGTATCTTTTGAAACTCAGAAAAAAGAAATAACTGTCATAATTTAAGTCAATAGGCGAATAATATGCGCCGGACTCATGATCGCAAAGTGCTGTAGAGCTAATGAGGCTAAGCCCCTCTCAGCCCTCAGTCTCAGCCCCCCTTGTTAATGCCTGAAAACGACTGAATTTTACTTTTTGGTATTGTTTTGGGTTCTTCTTATATTGGAGCCCCCTTGTTATTTTAGTGGCACTACTTACTGGTTCCACCATTTACACACACCAATTGTTTTATTCTCAGGACCAATTCTTAATGCAAGAAAAAGTGTTTCATTCTGTTTTTATCTGTTTCCTTTTTAGAAACTACTTGTAGCACTTCTCAATTTAAATGTGACAACAATTTATGTATCCCCCGTCGTTGGATGTGCGATTATGATAATGATTGTCGTGATTATTCCGATGAAAGACATTGTGGTATGTTTTTGTGTTTAGATTTTCAAGATGTTGTGTTAAGATATTGTCATCTGATTGATGCTGTTTTGTTCAAGTTATTATCATTAATTCATACTTTCTTCTCAGTTCATATGTATGTTTAAAAGCTGAATAATTTTTTTGTAGTATACGACACATCACACATAGTACTTCTATCTTTAAATGTGTTAAAATTTGATTTGCAGTATACGACATATTATATCTAGTATTGTGGTACATCCCATGTAGCATTTCTCATTTTAAATGTATAAAAATTGGATAATTTATTTGTAGAATACTACACGTCACATCTACTGTTACTGGAGAACACATCTCAAGTTGTACTTCTCACTTTAAATGTATAAAAGTTAGACCGACAAATCACAGCTAGTATGACGACATATCACACGTGGTACTTCTTAGTTCAAATTATAAAAATTAAATAATTCTTTTAAAGCATACGACACTTGCAGTATTTCTCAGTTCAAATGCAATACTGGTCGCTGTATTCCAAATAGATGGAAGTGCGATGGAGACAATGATTGTGGCGATTCATCGGATGAACAACATTGTGGTATGTTTATTGTTACTATAAATTTTTATTTTTACTGGCGAAAGCCTTACACCACCGTATTTTCAGGCCTACTACCGGGTGCGCCAAAAAACTCTTTGAAGAGCTACCAAAAATCGTGTAATACACGGATCACAGTGATCAAAGTTGATATTCACGTCCAAAAGACAAAACTAGTTAAAAACAATTTTTGACAATTTTTTTCGAGGCTTGTTCTTCCGTTATAAGCGATTTTCAAAAAGTTGTCGATCTCATTGAAGCTCGAAAACATTCAAAAACATTGAAATCATTGAGGTCAAACATTGACTTCATGCTTTGAAAAGAAATGAAAAGCCTTTATTCAAACTACGAAAAGTGACGCGTGAAAACTGAAAACGCATAAAAATGGAAAGAGTCTTTGGTTCGCAAGAGTCTTTGACATGGTTGCAGGAACCTCTCTTTTTCCATGTGCTCTCAAGCAAATTTGATCAACGTTTTCCAATGTTTTCGAGATTTTGTGAGATGGACAATTTTTTGAAAATCGCTTATAACGAAAGAACATATGGGCCGAAAAAAAGTCGCCAACAATTGTTTTTAACTAGTTTAGCCTTTGTGACGTGAATATCAACTTTAATCATTGTGATCCGTGCAGTACACGATTTTTAGTAGCTCGCCAGAGACGCTCCGCGTTTTTTTGCGCACCCGGTACATATTTTCAGGCCTACTTACTGACAAAGCCTTGCACCGGCTAGTTTCAGGCCTATTTCAAACACCGCACTTGTGTCGTATCAACTTTACTTGATATTGAGTTAATCACAGACTTGACCAAAACTGGGCTGTCTTTGATTCAAATGGTAAACTCATCTTAAATTTAGTTGATTTGGCTACCTTTTCAAGAGCATCATCAACTGGAATCGAGCTTGACTCGAACGTGACTCGAACGTGACGCGCGTGGCTTTAATATTGACGCGCGTGACGCGCGATAGATTTAATGTGTGGATTTACCATGGATTTAATCGCTATCAATTGAATTTGACTTAACAAAAATGTTAATTGCCAGTGGCGGTAGTAGTTCTTACTATGCTATGCAAACAGTAAAATTTGCAACATGTTTTTGTTGCTATGAAAACTAACGGCGTACTTCAAACTCGACACTTATTTTGAGTCAAATTCAATTGACATTCAAATTCAAAGATGAAACTTTTCTTAGATTTAATTAATTGGCTACTTCGTTAATTGCAAAATCATCTAACAGAGAATCATAACCTTTAGCCTATGTTTGATTCAAACTTGACACGTGGCTTCGAACGATTGATTTAACTTGGATTTATCATAGATGTAATTGATATCGATTGAAATAAGTTTGAAATAAACTCTTCCCCTATCTGATAAACGCTTCTTTTTTTGACAAAAAATAGCAGTTTACGTCTTATTTTAATCCAGACTCCGCAGGCTCCGCGTCCGTCAGAGCGGCATTTAGTAGAAAAACACGGCCAACTGAAAAAAAAGAAAAAGACACCGATATGTCATTTATTTTCGTCTATTTCGTTTATTTTATTCCTTGACAGCTACAACTTGTAGTGCTTCTCAGTTCACATGCCAGAACAGGCGTTGCATTCACAAAGCATGGCGCTGCGATGGCGACGATGATTGCCATGACAACTCAGATGAACGGAACTGTTTCAACTGTAAGTGTTTAACATTGCCAAATTAATCATTTAGTATTAAAACTTTTTAACTTCCACCCCGGGAAGGGTGGTGTGGTCCATTGCTATTAAACGACCTAAAACTCTTTTTTACGGAGGTAATCACGGGCGAAACTTTACATCAATTTGATATGTTTTATGTTTATCCTTTGAATTACGTTGGCTTGTAAGAAATTGATTAATTGATTGATTTATTGATTGATTGACTGATTGATTGATTGATTGATCGATTGATTGATTGATTGTAACTATTTTCTGCTAATGTGGCCGTGAAAGGGGTAAGGGTTTTAAAAAAATGAATACAAGCAATATAATGACAGATACATAATGGAAATTTTATTATTTTATTTCTGGATTTGTGGTTTGGTCTATAGTTAAGCCACGTGAAATGTCATGTTCTTTAGGTCAAATGTTTGTTTTACTTTGTATTAATTTTAAGGTTTCATTGTCAGCTTATTTGCTAATTAAAAATTTTTCATGCATTTCAGTATTTTAGCATATACTTTTGTGTTCTTTGTATTTTGTTTTATTTTAAACATCTAAAAAAATTTTTAATGTAAATATACAATTATATAATTTCAAAATCGATCCGTAATTTATTTCAGACACGACGGGTAGGCCATCAACAACACATCGGACGACACTTCGGCACTGTCCCGAGGGAAAACTTCGCTGCAAGGACAACAGTGGCTGCTATATGAAGCGTTATTATTGCAATGGTTTCTATGATTGCATCGATGCATCTGACGAACCGCAGAATTGCTGTATGTCTTACTTGAAATTGAAAGCCTTTTAAATATACAGTTAAAATTTCTGCTGCTTTCGCTTGCAAAATGTATGATGAGAAATTGGGAGATTTTTCTTTTCCCATATTTGTATCATTCCGTACAGCAGAATTAAGCATATCTCTGTTGCTCCAAGCGAACCGTATATTATTGTTATCCATAGAATATTAAAGTTATTTATTAGATATTACCTATAACCACGCAAGCATGGCCTAGTGGTTAAGGCACCGGACTCATAACCGCAAGGTCGTAAGTTCGAATCCCATACTTGCTGCGAAAGTGTGAGGAGAGCTGCTAACTCTCTGTAATTCCAGGCAAAGGCAAAATGAATAACGAGGTGTGGTCACAGCGAGAGGAAGGACCGGGGTCGCCCTGGTGGGGCCCCCTTGCGCCAAGCGCAGAAACCCATACCTTGCGAGAATAGCAAGTGTATGTGCCTGAAACTGAAAGGTCGTGTATAACCCGTGTCCCCTGCTGGAAACAAGTAATCTCGAGACTTTCGCGGGCTAGGCACTTTAAATATGATAACTCAACTCACCCGCAGTTAAGAAACCATCTCTTAGACCCTTAAATCTAAAATAGCTTCTTCCAACTTTGATGACTATATATTTTTATTGTTATCTTTATTTCATTTTATTTTTATACTTCATTGTTTTCTTTATTTGTTAATTTTTATTGTTATTTATATCAACTTACTAAAAGAAAAAAGTTTTAGCTTCTTCTTGATTTTCAATGTCTGGATGAGAAACAAAATAGTGGATGATAGTCTGTAGATGTTTTCCATCAACTGGAATATTTGGAGAAAAAAAATGGCTAAATATTTTTTATTGTTTCTTAATTGCAGAATTGCAGAGGTTCCTTAATGTATATATTCTCATACATACGTTTTCATACTTATTTCCCGAATACCTACATTTTTGTTTGCGTGTAAAGGTCATATTTTGTTTCACAACATCTTTTTTGTATTATTTTTCTAGCTGCAAACTGCCCTCAAAATCAACTTAAGTGCACGGATGGGAAAGAATGTTATTATCGATTTCAACATTGTGATGGTGTCAAGCAATGTGTAGATGGTTCTGACGAAAGAAACTGTAAGCCATTCACCATTTTTATTTCAGACTAGTTTAATATATTTCTAGATTTAGGACTGCCTAATTTTGCCAAGTTTAACATCATATTACAAACATCTTTCTGGGGTTTGGTGGAACGTTTATCACATGTTCTGGGGTTCAGTATTACTTTTGTCACACAATATGGCTAACTAAATACGAAATACGAAATTCGCATTAAAATCTCTGAGATTCTTTTCATATACTAAGCATCTACTATCAAGTTTGCTGCATATTTATGTCGTGATTTTCACTTAGGTAGGTAAGTAGGGCAACCAGATGTGGTAGGATAGGGGGCGTTCCTTTTCCTGGTTTGGTAAGCACTTACCCCGGCTGAGCTGGTACGAATTTACCGACCCCGTTAGTCCCGAAAATCAGCCCGGAACCTGCACTCCCACAGGGAGTTTTGCTTCGAAACACAGCGCCTTGACCACTTGGTAAATCGATTTTCACTTATCAAATGATTTTATAGGAATCCTGAATTATTTCAAGGAATAATGAGTAAAGTTTATTTATATGCAGGTCTAATTATAACTTCAATGAAGCATGTTAAAAATATCAGGCAGTAAAATGCAAGAACAGGGTCCCTAATAGAAGACCCCCACCCAAAATTCTTTTCGACCCCATGCTACTATTAAATGTTGGTGTCTTGAATTCTGTTATCCGTTATATTCCATCTGTTATTTACGGTGGCTCACAAGTGTCAAGGATTTGCCACAATTTTCCGTTGTACTCTTATAGCATCCATTTTTGCGTGTGCCAGACAGAATGATAACCTTGGGTACCTTGGGGATCATTAACAATAGTCTCGATAGCTGCTCATACTTCATTTATATTGTATTCGGGTTCCCTTCTCTTCAGTCCCAAACGCTTAATGCATCGTATTAAAAAAAAATAGAATATGACTTGAGAAAGAACGTTTTGCCTTGAGAAAGAAGAGAAAGAAAGTTTTGCCTTGAGAAAGAAAGTTTTGCCTTGAGAAAGAAAGTTTTGTCTTGTAGTTATTCCATTTTCCTCTCATTTTATCTACGTACAATGTGTATATATTTTTAGAAAAGACTTTCCATATTTAGAAAAGAAAGCAAAGGCCCTGTTCCCTGTTATGTCTAATTGAATGGCTAAGTTTTTAATGCTGAGTATAATCCAGTAAATTCAAAACTTTAATCATTTCGTATGTTAAGGTTTTACCTGAGGTAACTTTTCCGTTCGTTTTGTTCGTTATACGCGAAGTACTTTTGTATTACTCTATCCATCTCACGGTAATATTATTCAAACCTATCCAACTTCCCACCTCCCTTTATTCGGACTATTAGACTATTGAAAATTCAGGAAATTTTCTGCTCTCTTTTGTTTCGACCTCCCATCACTCTATTAAAGACCCCAGAGTACACCCGGATTTATTTATGCTAAACAGGCAAATCATATGCAAGTTTTATTTTGCAGGGTGTAGCACATGAAAAAAACTAAATTTATATGATAAACCTACGTTGAATTATGTGAGATTTATGTAAATTTATATCCGCATTTACCTCCTGAAAATATGAAGTTTTACGTTGTTTGTTAATGGTTGTACTGTTTTTCCCGGGGTGAAAGAGTTGAGGGAGTAATGAGTTATGTATTTTTACTTACAGGTTCACATAAAAGTACGATGAAACCAGTTTGCGAATACACGTGTCCTGATGGAAAGTGCATTCCAAGGTCTTTTGTGTGTGATCACAAGGATGACTGCTCCTTTCTCCTTCCGCAGAAACATGGCGATGATGAAGCCAATTGTTATTTCAGTATGTTTTTTTTACTGTTCATCTTTCAGTTAATCCTTTCACGCCCGGATTTATTTCCAATTGACAGACAAACCCTCTATAAGTTTCGTTCTGCAGGGGGTAATATAAACATAAAATAATGCCATTAAAAGTTTTTCAAAAGCATTGTAATTACTGTTGTTATTTTTGAAATTTATGGAAACTTTATACCACGTTTCAAAGCCTAATGTTACCAACTTTGTAAAATGTTACCAAAACCAATATGTAATTCATCAAACATTAATTTGGCCATTCACATCACCGCAGAAAAAAAAATGGAGTTTGTTTGCATGATTGATATGTGAAAATATTTCAGATATTTCAAACGACCAAACATCTTTTGCTCACCCGATACAGTAATTAAACCACAGATAACAAATAGCACAGCAAATAAATTACGTAAATTTTTTGTAAATATTTTCTCATAAATATGTTCTAAATAATTTTCAGCAACGAACAAAGATTACAATACGATACGATAAGGAGCAAGCATGGAAATGCAAATCACATTTGCACTTAATCATCATCATCATTTTTATTTGAGAATGTAAAAAGTTTACATATAAATGGATATAATAAAATTATATGCAAAAATTTCATTCTACACGACCCAAGGGAAGCAGAGCTTATCTAATACAATAATACTACTAGATAATAATACTACTAAATCTAAATACAATAGATCATAATATTAATGCAAATGAACGGAGACAGGGATTGAATCTAAAAATACAACAAAGTGAAACGACAGTGATGGTTTCTTATTGGTCTACCTTTGAGTATGTAGCATGTGTCATTTCCGGGTGGCATTTGGCACTTTTAACTGCGTTCACTTTCGTTCAATGGAAACGCATGACAAGCAGGTACCAAGGGTATTATATGAAATAGCCCTGAGTACGAGGTTGCTTACTGGTGGGTTGTATTGTAACTCATGACTAAATTTCTAAATTTTCTGAAAACTCATTCTTAGTAAAAGCTTACTTCTGTTAATTTGCAGCGACAAAGGATCCGCACGTATCTTGTCCTGGAGAGTTTAAGTGTTTGGATGAACCGAAGTGCATACCGATGAAGCAACGATGCAATGCTGTTCGTGATTGTGTGGATAACAGCGATGAACTCAATTGCCGTAAGTAGCCATTTTGTCAAATGCCAAATTTTAGTTTATCACAGAAATTAATATATCTTTTCTCAAACAAGAGAGAATTCTGTAAAACAAAAAGTTCAGTTCTGAATCATTCAATCAGTCAAATTTCTTCCGTCTTGAGCTAGGCGTGATATCCCCTTTGTCTGAAGTTGCTCATTACAGCCCCCCAGGAGACATTTTATTTACTTGAAACACATTTTTCTGCCTTCTGGGTCTTCTTTTGCCATGGGAGTTGGTTCGTACAGGGCAAAGATTTTTAATGGCTCTGTATCTGGAATTCTAGGGTGTCGGCGGGATTTATCGCGCAGCGGGATATCTCAGGCGGGATATTTTGAGCGACCAAAACACCACACAAACAATTTAAGATCAGAGCTTACTCTATATGGACCTTTCTAGATCATTCCTTTTTTCGAAACGGTTATTAGTGTTTGCGTGGTGTTTTTGGTTGTTCAAAACTGCAAGTGCCTGAGATTTCCCGCTGCCTGATAATTCACGCCGATACCCTAAGTATATGACCCAGGAATCTCAGTTGACGACTTACAACCTTCACTATGAGGTGTATTGGTCCTGTTCTGTCGTATGCAATGTTGTTATTAATTATGCCAATCATTTTGATAGATTTATATTTTCCTTTATTTCTTTGGATATTCCCAAGACTCATACTCGAAATTCATACAATAGAAACGATAGACACGTGGTGCTGAATAAATTTACTATCATATAAATTCCAGTGGTTTGTTTTGCCAGGTACGTTCCATTTTCCAAAAAGTTCTGAATGTAGCGATGCAATTTGTCGCTTCAAAGAATGGATTTCACGTCTTTAACGCAGCGAAGCTAATCATAACAAACTAAACTATAAAGTTTAGCTTTTTCTGTTTATTTTGATTTGAGATTGAATACGTTCAGATGTCAAGTGAAATCTATTCCTGTAAGTCGCAAATCGAATTGTCACTTTCGAAACAGAAAACGTTCTTGTTTTACAAAATTATCCCTTTGTTTTTTTCCCATGGATGTTTTAAAAGGAAATACTCTCGGGAAATACCCTTGGTACCCACTTCGCATTTCTGTGTTTTGATTGGCATTTCTGTGTTTTGATGTGTTTTGATCTTTTTCTTATCGAACTTCAAAACACTTTTTTTCATCTTCTATGAAACCTGATTATTTCAAGCCTCAACCTTTCCCCTTTTGCTCTTAATGTGTAATCAGTCCTATCAAGGAAACTTTATCAACCCTTTTTTCAGCCAAGAAACCCGATTTTTCCAAGCCTCAACCCTTCCCATTTGGCTTCAATTGTTCTGATGGTGAAATGGGTTGGCCGGCCAGCAAACGATGTGATGGAATGATGGACTGCCTCGACAGTTCAGACGAACCACCAAAAATTTGTAGTAAGTAATTTTCATTATTAAATAAACGCTGATTTATAATTTTGGGTTCTATCAATAAGGTATATTTTTGCTCGGCCAGATTGGCATTAACGATATATATAACTCAAATTTACAATACGCATTTTTCAAAATTTAGAAAAGTTATTAAAATAGGTTTTCCCTTTCACACCCGTATTTATTTTCAATTCAGATGCAAATTCAATCTAAGTTTTATTTTGTCGGGGGTAACACATACAAACTAAGGTAATTTAAAAGATAAACTTATGTTTAAAAACAACTTAAGTTAGTATAAAGTTCTGTCCATGTTTACCACCTGAAACTGTAACGTTTTATGTTGTGTAACAATGGACCATATGGCCCTTCCAGGGGTGAAAGGGTTAAAAACACCACGCATAATTACTTGTTTTACACAATGAATTTATTTAACAGAAATTTTGCATCGGCATGTTAAAATCAGGGGGCGGAACAGACGAACGGGGAAAGCATAATGGGCACAAAAAGGAAAGGGAAGGAAAATGTATCCAAAAAAAATTCAGGGGAGATTGGGTAATTCAGTGAAAACTACAGATAGAAGGGATTTTGAACCGCTGTTCCACCCCCTAAAAATGACTAAGCGGCATTAGTTTTTGATGCGATTTTCATAGTGAATTTATTTTGCTAACTTTAGAATTGTAGCTACTAAATCATAGTGGAGACAAGGTCCCATGCCATCTCTAGACGTATGACATATAACAATAGCACATTTCGTCATTAAAACGGATTTTGAAATTTGTATCATGGGACAGTCATATGTGCGAAAGATCATATGAATACACTGTTGTTTTAATTGCCATCCAATTTTTACTACGTAGTTTACCCTCATATTTTACCTAAATGTTTTTTAATCATTGTAGAGGTTTTGTTAATTTATAAATAATTAACTTGTTTTTTATATTCAGCTATTTTGCTCGTTTTACTTCATGTAAGATTATAAATCTCGGCAAGCAACGGGACAAAATTTACCGTGGGAAGAAATACTATGGAGTAAAACAAATTTAAACTGTTTATGTTCTCATGGAAAGTTAATTTCTGTTTAATTATGGAAACTCTCCTCCGTTAGATGAGTAGAGTCTGCACGCAGGCTTGTACTTCAGATATTTTACATTTTTAGATATGGCAGTAAGGGTAAAAGGTTTAACAGCACACGCTCAAGGGAATCTGGTCACGTTGCAGTGGAAACCTTTGTATACACAAAAACATTTGACTGGGTACACTCTTACATACATGTAAGTATTTTGCTGGAAATTTAGCTTTGATCTCATGTCTGAATAGAACAAGCTTGATCCCGATATCAGATTATCATCGTCGTTCAGTATTTTGAGCTGCAGCAGACTTGCTCCAAGTCTATCTTGTTTAATCACTAAAGAAATTAAGGTAAAATAAAAAATATGCCTCTGCGAAGGAAAAATCATCTACGGAGGAGGAGAAAACGAAAAGCTCCGCAGAAGATTTTTCCTCCGCTGCGAAAATATTTGCTGATTTAACAAAATAGACTCAGAGCACGTCTGGAGCTGCAGTAAAAGTCCGTTCATAAATTGAAATCAAATTTTAGCTTAATCTATCAGAGGGTTTTGTGAACATTATAGGGTACTCATTTTTACTTGGAATACATTTGTTTATCATTTCAAAAACGTCTTTAAGACGAAATCAATAAATTGTTCATTCTGATTAGAATAATTGCATGTATTTCAGGCTGTAGGTGCTTATAACAGTTATAGAAGGTTCTTTTTTTACTACCTACTTACACAGTTACGTGCAGGACTCAGCAAATTAAACTTTCACAAATTTAGATATCATTATCATCATCTTTCGACCACTGTCGATTCCACAGAATTTACAATACCCTTCCAGATATCCCTGTCCTGCATAGCTACCCTCAGATCCTGTATTGCAACTCCTGTGTCTTTACTGATAACATTTGGGAAGGTTAGTGTCCTTTTACCCTGTGTAAGGAGTCCTTTCACCCTGTGGTGATGGTTTCCAAAGGATAAGATTCGGTCACCGTTAGAGGCACTGTCATGTCAACAACCCATTTGTGTCGGGCAAATTAAGGATGGTATAGAGGACATGGAAGAAATGCTGCTTCGTCATCTTAAAGTTGTGGCGAGGGTTAATTTCGGCTAAACAGACAAATTCTATGCAAGTTTTATTTTTCGGGGGGGGGGGGGGGTAATACATGAAAACAAACCTAATTTATAAGATAAAATTAAGTCGAATTATCTTAAAGAAATATAA
>JAYJMH010011204.1:0-23250 GCA_036873815.1 Phacellophora camtschatica | reverse complement strand
TTAATAAATTTGTCAAATTTATAACAGCAAGAAAACTATATTTCTTAATTCCATCACATTTGAAAAGTTTTGTTATTAACTTATACTATAATTTTCCTAATTGTGAGCGAAGGAATTTTGGAGTTTTTTGCCCGAGGAAAATAGGCCCTATGCTCCGCTTCTATCAAACTTGTTGTGACAGCTCTGATCAATCTTTTCAAACAGATTACATAATGCAGCACAAGAACAGAGCAATGCAACAATGGCAGCAAAAATCATAAACTTATATGTACCCATACTTCTATAACCGTCGCAACAATTCAGTACCGGTTTAAGTTTTTTTAGCCCTGTCTACCGGGCGCCCCGTACCAGTGTACCGGTTAGCTGTAATCCTCCACTTTAATCATTGTTACCTCAACGCTTAGTATAATTTCCTCTAACTTGACGTATTCTTGTTTTATGATACTTATGATATGATGCTGTTTTCGTTTAAACATGACTTTTACTGACTGCAAATCTACTTTGAGAATCAATTGCTGTTTTCATTTGTATTTAATGTAGAATTTAAGTGGAGTTAATACTTCCTGGGTTATCAGTGGTGTTCCACACTCTTGTATGATAAGGAATGTCAATCGCACCATGCAGTCGAAAACCTAAGCAGATATGACCTTGTTTAAATAAATTTTGATCGAACAAGACGATTAATTTTACTTATCGATTGTTCGTTTACGTTTCCTTATTTCGTGGTCATCTTTATGGGACCAATCTTAAACTACAGGTGTTGTGGTCGTGACTAAAGTCAAAGTTCAGTTTTGCCCAGACGATATAAGTGTTTGTTTTGATTGATCAGGAACAACGCACATAACACTTAGGCCAAGAGAGTTGCTTGGTTGAGGCTAATGCACGAATGCAACTTCCTGGTTTTTTGTTTTGTACTAATTGCTTCGGATAATTTTAGAGGGATTAAATGCCAGCTATATGTAGAATTTAAGGTAGCAGTTGACCTTCTCGAGATTAAAATTATATTTCAATATTTCAGGAAAACGAGCAATGCTACAAACATGATACTTTCATAAATGATTTGGACAATAACGTTCTTCGAATTTATAGGGAAATCTTTTCCTCAGAACAATGGTATCCGTGGAAGCCAAAATCTAAATAATTTACAAATGGCTACATGTATTTCATTGAAGTTTTCTACATAGATGCATGTTATTAACACAAGTACAATGAATTTAAAAAAATTCAAATTTTTAACGAGCAGCTTAAAATTAAAGAAACTAACGTTTTCCTGACAACAGCTTGAACCATAGGATGGTATATTGCCTAAATAGCATCTTGCATTTTAGAAAGATCCCCAGGTTTATTTTTGATTGCCACACCATAATAATTTTGTATTCTATCTTGACCTTGGCTAATCTTTCTTTTCCACCAACCAGCTTTCCATCTGCAAGCTTTTGACCTCTATTGTCTGCAACTAGCTTTCTCAAGGCAAATCCATTATTTTCTTAACGTATCCAGCACATTCCTCCTTGGTCACATCATAAATATCCTCCACTGCCTCCTCCACATTTCCATTGCAACTGCTATCTCCATCACCAACAAGTTTTATGTAATACAGTCCCCTTCGTTCAAATACTTCTCTTAAAAAATTTGATTGTACCCTCTGTTTCCATTGACTCAGAGGACCCTATATGATTTATGATACATTTTGGTTCATCTGATTTCCACCACTTATCATTGTCTTCAATATTTTCGTCTGTCTTTTTAAGTGTTCTGCACTTATAACATATTATAACTCCACAGAGATCACAAAAACCATTCAAATCTTAAATAAATTTCTCCATTTTGCCATGTACCATCAACTGTTACTGAAGTGTCTCCAAGCAGTTTTTCTGGACATTCCATCTTCAGAAACTGCCTTGGCCTTTCAGCTGCTTCATTCATAACTTGGTCTGCATTTTCCACTGCTTTCAATTCAATCTTCTTCATATGCTCATTGTACGACTTCTTCGTAAAAGGTCGAGGAAAATCCATGGTTGCATCAATTATGAAAGACCTGCTTGACCCCGCGTTTGTGGTGCTAATACAGATCTTCAAAAAAAATACAGATATTTCAGATGGCCTAAAGTCAATAGTGTCAGTACTACACAACACTTCAAGGCCCAATTCAAAAGGCAGCACCGGATACTTGAGGTTAACAAAATCCTTGAGAGATAGTGCTGCAGCCCTTTGCAGAGAGAAATTTTCTTTCTCAAACCAGATAATGGTTGGGTGAGGGGGATGGATCTCTGCGTAGGGAACTCTACTATGTAGATCATTTGCACCTTGTGGAGCTTGGCAATGAGAAATTTGCCAAGAGCATTGCTGACAAAATTAAGGCTATCTCTCCAAACCTAGCCACCAAAATAGACAAACCTAAGTATGGTCCACTTAATCGTGAGATTGCTGTCCTTAGGAGTCATGCTCAGCCACCTTCTCATGCTAAGCCGATCCTCAGGCCACCACCGGGTCTACCGATTCCACCTCATCTGCACCACACATTTCCACGCACGCAGCCAGGCACAATTACACAACAACATTCACCATCACACATAATCAAATCACCAGTCTTACCACACAAACACACAGTGACACACACACACAACACTAAACATCCAAAAACACTTTCCCATTTAAAATCTCCACTCAAAATCTCCATTCATACCACAAAAACACACAGAGACACACCACACACACCCAAAACAACATTTAAAATCACAAATCATACCACACAAACACACATTGACACACACACACACACAAAACTACTTTCCCATCCAAGATCACAATTAATACCACACAAATACCCAAAGACATACACACAGACCACTAAACATTCCCCTTTCCCATTCAAAATCACCAATCATACCACAAAAACACACAAAGACATACACACGCACCAATAAACACTCAAACCCAAGCCCTCACTCAAAAACACCCTCTCATTTAAAACCACAATCCATACCAAAAGAACACATAAAGACATGCATAAACACTAAACAATACACACACAAAACAACATTCAAAACCAAATAACCCTCCATACAGACCACAAAAACACACACAGCGATACAAGACTAAGAACAGAACACCAAATGAAAAAATCTGCAAAAAAGGACTCGTACAAGAAAAATAACTGATGTGAACATTACTTTAACTCTATTTTTATTTTTCTATTTTTAGCCACAAATTTTAATTTTAATGAAAACGAAATACCCGAGGCTAAGACAGAAAATCCCCAAGCCAATGCTCCTGCTGTTTTCCCTGCAAATTGGAAACATACCATTACAGGAGGGACCGCACCAGCGAATCATGCTTATACAGCTATCAGCATTCCTTTTACACATTTTAAATTTACAAAGATCCCAGAAATTGAATATCAAAATAAACGTTATTATAGCTTGATGGTATTTAATCATTATTATGAAGATAAATTGCCAAATCTGAATCATATTTATTCAAAAATATTACATTCAACTATTCTCACCACACTGCAAGCCAATTTGCTCTACCAATCCTTGCTTTATCTATTTATGCAGTTGGCCAATGGCTTTTTGGAGATCTTTCTTCGAGATACCAAAAAAAACAACTTTTCAACTCAGAAATTTGATGAAAAATAGGCGCCATAAAAAACAGAATAATAATCTTTGTTTGATTTCATGTCTACTGTTTCTAATTCTTTTCACCATTAAATACAATGCTAAAGACAGATACGACCCACACCTTGACCTGTTAAACCAAAACAACAAAGAGTTCCTAACTCAAAAATGCCTTGCTTTAATTGACGACATCAGGTTTGATTCTATTAATGATCAACTATCCATGCTAGCACTGATAGATTTAAAATACAAGAACAATAAACAATTTTTTCGATTCCTGTTACTTCTTTCAGCAGGGGCGGCTGGGAGCGAAATTGAAGTGCTATTTGTTTTGCGATATTTTGAAAAAATATTTTTTTTGACCACGCCCTTAGGATTGTCTTAAAACGCCTTCAGAGAGTTCAATTAAATTTTGAGTCAATTATTCTTGAGAAAATTATGTGCTAATTTTAAATAAAAAATTCCCTATTTTTCTTATAAATCAGAAAACAACCTTCGTGCAGACTCTACTTTGTTCCCTTCTCCCTTTAGTAAAGTCTGGACGCAGTCTGTTAGGAAGACGGCTTTGAGTTTTTGCCGCTGAGATAAACTGCATGTCAACGGCTGTCAGCCTCAGAGCGCAGCCTTTCTATTAGAATTAACATTTGAATAGCAAAAATGCCTGTAAGTGATTTTCCATTATGGCAAAGCAGAAATGACTCGACAACATACAATAATTGACTTTTAAAATTTCCTCAAGTTGTATAATACTATCTGAAATTTAGTGTCTTCATTTCTAAAAAAATAACCTAAAATAAAACATTTCTCCCTGTTGGCTTTTTAAAGTTTTTAGTATACTAAATAAAAATAAATAACAATATAAAACGTGTGGAAAAGACAAAATAGATGCTCTACATGTGGCAGAAAGGTCCCATATGTTTATGATTGGCAGTTACATAAGTTAGAAAACAGTAATATTTACTCGAAACATGTTAAAAAACGAGCAGTTCAAGCTGGAGGGCCATTTGATTTTTGTTGCTACAGTAAAAACCAGGTTTTTCATCCAGGGTATTGTCTCGTAAACAATAGGCTATTGTTTTACCTATTGTTCTCTGTAAGAAATCAGCCTGGAGGTTCTTAAAAGTGTGTTTCTTATATGCGGGTTTTTACTGTATTAGATTTGGAAAACTAATAGCATGGCCTGCAGAAATGCTGCTAAGGTCTCTGATTGACGTGGTAAAAACAAGGACACGATATTGAAATTAAATCAGCGGTATGCTTTTAAGATGACTTTTTGCTATCAGAATCGCGAATCTAATAGCAGGGCCAGAGCCAGCCCTACCTTTCAAAAGCGACGTTATCTGTACTTCATAAGTATTGTTGAGGGCAAATTGATTCAACAAAAAATAGATAGAAGTCAATAGATAGCCAATATCAGTTATTTATGATGCCGTGTCTGCATACTGAAGACAATGCGTTCCCAAGTCCGTCTCCAGCTTCCAAATTTTAAAGGGAAGATCGTTTGAAATCAGAAGTCGGGTAACAGAACAGGCCATACGTTCATCGAAAATTTAAGATAAACTATTTGTCAAATTAAAGATTTCCAGTTGATAATAACTGGACCTGGCAAAAAATTGCTATTAGACTAATAGCACTAATAGCGGGGCCCGCTGCCCCAGATTGCAAGATGCATCGACGCCATTATGGAACACAGTGTATCAAGGGTAAAAATACCCCTCGGCCGAAACGATTGCGGGAGAGAGAAATCCAAACGAGAGAAAAAGCACGAGTATTATCTATGAAACTCAACATAGGTATGGTCGTACAAAACGAATTTCGGGAAGTTTGTAATCAATGTTTTGTCTTTTTTACTGAATCTGACAGAATATCAGAGGGGGGCTTATTCGAGAGGTGTGCCTGATCGAATTATCACGGCATTTGAATAGATTTTGTTTGGTTGTCCCGACTCCCTGCTTCGTAAAAATAAATTGGAAATAAATAAGGGCATCCGATGGTTTAAGAACTCAGGGGTGCTGGAACCACATGGGCAGTGTTCCTTCTGAAATCATAACAATTTTTTTCTTTGCCCATTGTTTGCCCTCAAAATCAAAATTTTGAGCCCCTGCTGCCCTTGACTGGCCCTAAGCCTATTTCCTTTTAATACAAAAATTGACGACTGAGAATGTCTTTTTAATCTCGTTTATCTAAAGTTCCTTCAGTTCCTTTTCTCGGATTAAGAAAGAAATCTTAGATTTGTTAAAATTGTCGGTGAATAAAAGGCATGAAAAATAAAAATTCTTCATAACGTATACAATTTTCAATAAGCATTCAACTACAATCAACACTATTTTCTGGAATACAATACTAAGCAAAATGTGCAACTTTTATTCCGAATAATAATCAATTAACCAATTAATTAATCAATTTTCCTATCAATTAACACAGACGTCTTGCCCCATCAAAATAAACGAGCTGTGCAGAATCAAGAACCGAGATATAGGGGGTCCAGACCCCTCCAAATTTTCTTGGTCGGTTAATATAAATAGCATAAATATACCGAATAAATGAATCTTTAATCCAGACTGCTCGATAAACGAACTTTAGCATAGAGAGTAAATACAAAGTTTTATTGCAGCTTTTCTCGATGTATAAAGAAAGAAACTTTTAACTTTGTTGATGTCATCTTTGCTTTTCTTTACTCCCTGCTGATTCTACAATCTGTAGTATTTTCTGTTTGCACAGTGTGGCATCTTCAGGGAGAAATGATTCAAATACAAAAGCAGTAACAGGGGGCAAATTAACAAGACTGCATAAAAAGATTGAACTATTTCTTTCTTACGTTGAGTTAAAACTGCAATAAAATATGTACACAGCTCCCCCTTCAAGGTTCAGGGCGATATGCAAGTAAATCAACAACAATTAAAACGTTACAAAGTTCTTTTTACAAATATTCGTGCTGAGAATGTTCTTTTCGTGTCTAAATTCATTTAAATATTTAACAAGAGTCGATACACTTGCGAAATCAAACCAAACACATACTAACTACAATTGGCTAATCCAAAATATCCAAGCTTGCCAATCCAAAATATCCAAGCGTGCCAATCCAAAATACCTAAGCTTGCCAATCCAAATTACTACAATTGGCTGATCAGAAATACTACATTTGGCTAATCCAAATTACTACAATTAATCAAAAATACAGCAATGGGGTAATTGAAAATACAAGGGGCTGATTCTTACAATGGTCAAGACTAGCTTGAGACCAATATACAACGCTAAACTACATCATTCTATACTGCTTATACAGCAAAATGAAAACTTATGGATCAGCTACAAACCAATATTACCACATTCCATTACATTAGATATATCAACACCTCCGAAGCATCAAGACTTGTGTCATGACTGTCTCCAAATGTTTAAAAAACCACTCCCTCAGTTTCTATATACACATAACTTCAAACTAAAGTTACTAAATCGATATAATATATAACATAATGTTATTTTGATGAATTATGTCTAAATATTTAATTACATGTCAACTGAATAAATATTACATAAAATATTTATATATACGAGTAATGAGCAAAAGAAACATTTCTTTGCTGACATTAACAGGGCAGGCCCCAGAAAATTTCGGGAAAGTCATAAAAAATTTGCGGAGTAGAATCAGAAATTTGCGGAGTAGAATAGTAAGCTCATCTTCGCTGACTGAATTGCCAGACCAGGTGAAATTGCTGAGTAAACAGAGGGTGTCACACCTCCACACCCCCCATGGGGCTAGCCCTGGACATTAAAGAAAGTGTTTATAGATCGTCATTATGAATAACTATTTTGCAAAAAAAGAGTGACTTGATTAATGCACAATAACCAAGTGGGACAAAATAACGAACCAATTTCAAAACAATCAAGCATGAATCAACCATGCCACAATGTGGTATGCAGAACAAAAAATAAAACAGGCAATAGGCCTTGGCTTGCAAATGCAAGTGGGGTGCCTAGAATTTTTTAATTTGCTGAAATTTATTCCTGTTCTATGTTCTCAAAAACAATGGAAATTGTGTTATTAAACAATGGTTGTTGTTTTTGTACCATTTTAGAGGTAGATATTTTAAATTTTGCCTAAATGTTTGAAAAGAATTCTTTTTTTACAAGAATGCTACAACGTCAGAAAATTATCAATGGGGGTTACTATGAACATTATAATGGCCATGACAAACTAATTGTAAATGAACCACTTTTGTTGTCCTTATCTCCCATTTACATAAACTACTTTTTATATACAGGAATATATGATATAAATATATACAAAAATGCAGAGCAATTTACTGATACAATGATGCAAAAAATAGACAAAATTTCTTTGATGTAAGGCAAGTTAAAGTCTAATCAAAAATATGTTTGGCTTTTACCGACCTCTCCACAAATGAGCAAGCCCATTTTACAGGCTGGCTCTCTCACATATAAACAGACCTGTGTCTTCAACTTAACTCACACCCAAGAAAAATCTGCCTAAGTTTACATTTGTATCAACAAAATGCTAGCATTGGTATCAAGCCTATAACGACTTATAAAAAACTACGCCAAGAGACATACCTCATAACTGAAGCACAAATATAAAGAATCTACATTATTGTGGTTAAATTTTGAAAATTGCATCTTTTGTTTTCATATTCAGCAGTAATAACAAAAATTGAAATTGAAAGAACAAAGTTCTAAAAATTTTCTAAAAATTTTTTTTCTGGAGCTTTGTGATGATACCATCAAAATATTGAATTAAATCAAAAGCATTAGTGCTGTAGTAGTTTTCAAAATATGCCTCTTAGTGTAATTTAAATAATTTTACATTGTAAATACTTTTTACTCAGACTTATATAAGCCTAAGACACATAAGTTGGTTGGATGAAAACAACATTTTGTGCACCCATACATATACAGGTGCACAGATAAATTGAATGCAAATCGAGTGCATTCAAACGTCCATCAATGACCTAGAACATCTTTGCAGTAAACTGGTAAACCAGTTTGTTTCGAGGCTTGGTAAGAATACCTTTGGCAATGTAAGTACGCAATGAACGAGCAAAATTCTCATACCTCATGGCTGGCTTGTTTTTGCGTACTCCCCACAAGCGTGCCACTTCACTGGAATTGGTGAACTTGAAGATTCCTTCAGCTTCATCGACCCACTCAATGCATTTACTCGATGAGTCATGCAGCCGTTCCAACAAAAAATTATAAAGTCGAGGCTTACTTGTGTGTGACATGAGGTCTGGTCGTTTTGGCCTTGCTTGAGAGCTGTTTGTTTTGGAAATTTCTTCAGTATTATTATTCCCATGTTCAGTGTTCTCAGTTTTGAAGTTGGACATCGAGAAGAATGGAACTGAGCTGATTGCAACCTGAGATCCACCCAAAGTGAATTTATGTTGAGTGGCAGCAGGTTTTACAGTTTTGAATGTGTATTGCGTCTTTGTATCTTTGATTGAAGATGGGGCTTCAACATATGAAGTCTTCCTTGTAACTTCCATTGTGATGTTTAATCTCTGGACAGTAGTTTCTGATTTTGTAACAGCTGAATCTGCCATGGGGTAAACTGTGGGAGCTACTGCAGATGAGTCAATGTACTGAGCAAGAACTGAAAAACCATCAGTGAGATCATCGTCATTCAACGACAAGATCGACTTTGCTGAGCTTGTTCTGGGATTTATATTTGTTTGCCTCTCAGCAGGATATATGTTTGAAAATGAAGACGTTTCAAAATCACTGGCAGCCTCTTCTGGATAAAAGAAAGATGGCTGGACCTGTCCCCCTTGTCTTTGTCTCTCAAATGAACTAAGCAGTTGTTCAGTGCGCCTGGCCATCAACTCAGGCTTTGACAACTTTGCTTTCTTTTGAGGTGTAATAAGCACATCTGAGGTGGCCATCTTCCTTTTTGAAGAAATTGGAAGTGTAGAAACACTTCTCAATGTTGATACATTCTTAGTGGCTTGTATGAGAAGTTCAGGTGATTTTGCTTCCTCAGACACTTGGTCGGATACCCAGGATACATTAAACAAGTTTGGGCCTTCTTGTGAAATTTTATCTGCAGAAGAAAGTTTTTATATGTAAGTTTCAAATGCAAGCCAGTATCAACTAATCTTTTCCATGCACATGCAGGTTATTAAATTCTGAAGCCTTAAAATCAACCTTTGAGCCATAACAGCTTATGCTTACTAGGCTTTGGTTACCATATATGTATGCATATATACATGTCAAATAATTTTTAAAAAGTATTTCAAACTTCACAAGATGTATATTGTTTTTTTTTCTTCAAACACAAAGTGAAAGAAAAATAACTCAAATGTAACAAATAACAGTGACAATATATTACCTAGGTACTGTGAAGGAAGTTCTTCTCGTCTTGGGGAACCATAAGGGCCTGAAAAAGATTAATTTAATTTAAATTCAAGTATATATATACAAAATAGTTTAATTTACAAGTACAATAGTTTAAATTCAAGTATATACAAAAAAGATTAATTTAATTTAAATTTAAGTACATAGCAAGAAATGGACAGCATAACATTGCAAACCCTTCAAAGAAGGCGATTCCACAAAAAAAAATGCTACATGCAGCAAAAACTATACCATACAACAAACAAATCAGAATAATCAATACTTTCATGATATTTGAATAATATATACAGAAAATGCAATTATTTTATCTGTCCATCTATTATAATTCCAGAAAAATACACCAAAAGCAACCATTAAAAGTATTAAAATGTTCAACTTACTCATGACTTTCATATCTTGATACTCTTTGAGCCCATCGCTGTACTCAGAATCACTCAACTCTGGAATGACTAAATAAAAGGGAAAACATTTAAGAATTTAAATTATTGACAACCATCATGCAAAAAGAAGTCTGGGTGAATTTCATGTAAAGCTCACACCAAAAATATATACTAAGGACGTAAGGACTGAGATATATGGAGCAGGAAAGGACTGAGATATATGGAGCAGGAAGGGACAGAGATATAGGAAGCAGCAATATTAAAATCAATATTAAAATTAGAGAATAAATAAGACATAAATCAGAATTTAATAACAGTTGTATACAAATAAAATAGTTAAATCATTACCTTCAGCTAACTCCTCAAAAGCAGAGTCAACTGTGCTTGTTTCACTCGAAGCTGGGCTGTGAACTGCTTCATAGTAGGGTCCAGGACTGGGGGCAGGGGAACTATGACAGCTAGTATCATCAACACTAAAAGCTGGGCTTTGAACTGCCTTAATGCTGTAGTAAGGGCTATCAACAGTAGAGTTAGTTGAGTTGTAGCCATCATCAATCATAACAACGGCATAATCATTTTTTGCATTTGTCAAAGAATTAACCAAATCCATCTGAAAACAAAGTTTTATAAATTTAAATTTGCAACAATTTGGGGTGGTATTTATTACATAATAAAATCTGACCAGTCACTTACATCAACATTTTAATGGCAGTAATATCATTTAAAACTAAAAATTCTCTAATTTACAAATTTAAAAACTTAATTAATTAATCTGACTTTTTGAGTTTATAGCCTAGGAATTTACAAACAGGAAGTGCTAAAAAGCAAATGTGAAAAAATCCTCAAGTTTCTCTCAGGTGCACATTTTCAAGCACAAAATTTTGGTTGTTCTTCTCTCAAGTTGTGTCTTCCCAGTGTGAAATTTGGCTTTTAAAAGTGTTATTTTGTTGAAACTTCAGATTGAAAGCACCTTATGGTTATAAGAAGTGCAGTATTGCTAAATTTGGCCCAATTAGGTGATAAAACTGCACCTTCAGCCCCCCCCCATATCCCCCTCTCGAGGTGTCATCCTGACGCAAACTCTTCATTGAAAGGGTGTTTATTTAAGACATTTTGAAAGGAGAGAAACATTTTGCACTTTGCAAGTGAAATGCAACACCAACAAAGCTAGATTCAATTTCTGTTGGGCTATATTGTTCTTCCAGAAGCCTCCAGAAACATATCACAATGATCCCATTCTGTTCCACTGTTGTTATCCCCAGAGTCAAGTAACTCTTTGTTTCTGCAAAAAACATTTTGTTATGCAAAAATTGCGTGGGAGTTTCGAAACCAAGCTGGGGGAATCACCACTTCCAACGTTCATCTGACCAGCGCCAGCGGCCAAGAATGCAAATTGATCTGAGAATATTCTATTGTTTTTTGGAATAATGAAAAACAAGTTCTAGCAATGGCTGTGCTAAACGAATAGAATTGAAAGTTATTTTCAGATTATATTTACGTCCGTTCATTATCTTTAAACTAAGCAAAATTAAAATCGTTATGACAGAATTTAAGCAGAGGTAGAATCCTGAAACAACGGCCATAGGGAAGAAACCGCAAGACAATCATCCCACAAGGCGAGTGAAGCCAGAAAACCGCGCGCGGCGCCAGTACTTGCAATTGAATATTTGTATCAAGAACTTCCATAAATTGCATGGGACTTGAAGTAAGTTGTCTCTTGCTAAATTAATCAATGATGCAAAATAGGAAGCTTGCAGAATAACGTGTGTGCGCGCGGCCTGCAAGAGACAATCGCTTCGCATATTTTTCTGATGCCATGCCGCACAAACGAAATAGGCTAAAAAATAAAAACAAAACACACATTTTTGCAGGTACAAGTGGCGAAAAAAGTTGTGCTTCATCATAAAAAGCTATTTTAATACTTAACACATTAGATTTTAAATTTTAAAGACTTTGCTCTGCTCTGGTGTGATTTGAACGCAAAAACTCGCGGCTAGACTTAGCGGAGGACAGACAAATTTTGCAAATGAAGCAGTTTTCTCGGTTCCCGATGAAAAGCACGCCCGCAAGCAAATGTTAACAACCTTTCTGAATGAATGCATTTAACGATAGATACAAGTTGTTAAAAAAGGTTGTGAAGCTAACTCACAAATAGTCATTAGCATTAGGGAATTGTGCACATGAAAGAAACCGTGCAGTTCTGATGCGAAAAAACGAAAACTTCTCCATCGCTTCAAATTTCATGTCAACCCAACGCCCATTATTTAACGTGCGTGCTGCAAACGAAAAATGTAACTTTAAAACTACAACTAAAAATTCGAATGCTTTCTTCATACCTTTCCACGAACTATTTTTTTCACTCTTGAGTTTTACCACCACAAAATCTTTGAATATCGTCTTTGCTTGAAGTAAATTTTTAAGTTTGCTTTACTGCGTCCTTCTCCACAAACAGTTTTGTGAAAATGAAGTCGTTTCTCGGACGTCGCGAGATTTGAATATAACTCATTTGCATAAAATTTTCTTTTCTTCTCAAATTCTTCGGTTTATCCGATTACAGCTGAATAGACGAAAACTTTGTGTGACGGCACTTTACCCCAAGCCGCAGCACAAGCAATATTTTCCAATGTAATTCTTGGAAGAGCAGCAGGTGGCCGATTGAGATGGAAAGAACAAGAGCTTTGCAGCTGGGGGAATTCTACCAGAAAGAGAAACACTGTTTTAAGTGGTTTCTGTTCAAAGACAAAATGGACCTAAAATTTGAATATGCACGAATAAAAAAAAAAAGAACGTTTTTGGACTGTTTGGCCTCAAACGGCAATTTCAATTCTTTTCATTAATTTCAAATCTAAAACAAAATATGACTACAGGGGGTCGTACAGGGGTACCAGGAAACAGGAGAATTTGGGAAAGCTTTTGTTTTTAGCAGGGAGCATGGGAAAAATTTACTATGTAGATTCCAGGGAACATTCTAAATTTTACAAGGGAACACGGGAACATGAGCATATTTGGGAAGGAACACGGGAATATGACCCCCCCCTCCTGTACGACCCCCTGTAGTCATATTTCATTTCATTTTTCATCTCACATTTTTCATTCCACAGTTTAGCTCTTCTAAAAGTAAAACATTTTTAAAAGAAAATTCGGCAATTTCAATTCTTTTCATTAATTTCAAATCTAAAACAAAATATGACTACAGGGGGTCGTACAGGGGTACCATGGAACAGGAGAATTTGGGAAAGCTTTTGTTTTTAGCTCTTCTAAAAGTAAAACATTTTTAAAAGAAAAACATTTTTTGTCCTATAAACGAATCTTTTTTGATGTGAAATTTATTTCGACCATTTACATTATTTGGACGGCTTTTTACATAGAAAAACAACCATGACAAAAACTGATCAGTTATTTGAAACTTGGGCAACCAACATTTTTGGGATCACAAAAAGTATAACTGGTAAGAATCCAAGCAAATTGATAAAAATCGACCAAAATAATGAACGACACATCCCGCCACACATGTTGAATCTAAATTTTGCTGTTTTTGTTTATTTTAAAAATGTGTACGTAATCATGTTCTGCAATTAAAAATGTTTAGGCCCAGAGTAAATACCCTTCCACTGCCATTCCACTTTTTTGCAAACTGCCATAAGTGCTCATTTTTGTCTGAAGAATGCCCTTCATTCTAAAATACATAACCGAATATGCCTCTTTTAATGAAGGAAGATTGCCCTTTTCTACAAAAGATAAAGCTTGTTAAATTCGTTAAATTGTTCTACGGAATTATGTATGCAGTAATCATATGAAATTGTCAAAACTCAACTTACAGTTTTCCAGGAACAGTTTTACAGTTCAGTAAAAATTTTAGTAACAGTTTTACAGTTATAGTTTTTCGAAAAGCAACATGAAAAAATTCCCTTTTTGTCTGAAAAATTCCCCGTTTCTTTTAAATATGTAGCCAATGTGCACGTTTATGAAGATTTTTGTCGGAAATTTTGTTTTTCAAATCTGAGCTGTTTCTTGTGTGAGTTTCTTATTTTTTATTTTAGTTTCTTATTTCTTATTTTCTTGTGTGAGTGTGAGTTTCTTGTGTGAGTCTCAGACTGATATCGCTTTTAGCTTCAACAAGTATCCGACTGATATCGCTTTTAGCTTCAACAAGTATCCGACTGATATCACTTTTGGCCTCAACAAGTCTCAGACTGATGTCGGTTGTTCTTAAGAAAACGTGTAGTAGGCAACAAGGTCAATGCAAAAATGGCCGGTTGCTGGTTGGACTGACCCAAAGCATGTCTTTTTTGCCAAGGAATAAGCATATGTTCCCTGCTTGTTCAAAATATGAAGAATACTGTATGCAACGAAAAAAGCAACACTTTTGATGCCCTGAAAGGTAGCAATGAATGGGAGTCAATTTAGACTTCACTGATCTGACGGCTCTTGGGCTGCGGATAAACAGGCCAATGCCCGTCTTATAAACGAGAATTTCGACGAAAATATTTATTGACGTCATTGAAAAGTCGGTGTAACGATTTCTCTGTAATTCAAAACGGTTCTTTCCCCACCCAGGTCGCTGCTGGAAACGTGCCTGCTGGAATGAAATTTGAAAGTCAATATGTCAAGGTTTAAATCTTAAGTGGGTTTCATCTCCCTACATCTAGGGGCGGAGCTCGGCTCTCAGGATGGGGGGGGGGCAAAGGTTCTTCAGGGAGAGATATGGCCGGCTACCAAGAGTAAATGATAATAATCAGAATAATGACCAGAAAAATTGATGACCAAACCGACTTAAGCCCCCCCCCCCCCGCTCTCCAATGGCTCCGCCCTGGGACATATACATATTCTTTTTTCCAATGAGGAACTGTTAAAGTTACGGTTTGTTTCAAGCAAGTTTGGCCAGATGAAATGCTTTTCTCTGATTTCTGATTTACCAAAAAGCAATGCAAAGTTGCACGTGGTCCTATGTCTTTCGATAAATATGAACACAGCTAGCATCAAGTGATTAATCACATGATCACATTGACGCAAATGTGATAAATTCTGAATTTCATTTTTCAAAAACTTCTCTAAAAATGCCATGTATGTGTGACACAGTGAAAAATACCACAAATTGAAAAAAGTTCACCAGGAGGTTAAACGTGCCAGCATGAAGGGAGTTATGGCACGCTCCTTCGCAGCGCCTTTTAAGATTTAATAATGGAATTAATTTTGAATAAAATTAATTTGGAATAATGAGTTTTCATAAAAAAGACGTTCTGTATTGTGAGATTCGCAAAAAGACGAAGTGATTCACTCACAAAAATACAGCGCAAAATAGATTGAATTTAAAGGTTAAATATTTTTTTTACAAATTCTCATAAAATAAAAGGGTGGGAGTTATACACTTCGTCGTCGTCGCAAAACAAAACAACTGAGTTATATCTTTCTATTCACTGTAATTTGAGTTTAGCTTTACTCTTTGGACTCTGCCTTGCAGATAGCTATGTAGACAAGCCTTGTGGTAGACAATCAAAGACTTTGTGTAAGTCCCCAATTACGGTACCAGCAACCATTCCATAATCTATTCGTTCTTTTAGATTTTCAATAAAACGCAAAAGGGCATATTGGGCTCGAAAACCGCAAAGAATTGAAAATAATCTAGTTTTCATATAATTGTATACTTTTGATATTAAGATGCTTATTGGCCTATGGTTTTTCTCATTGGTTGAATCCCTTTTTTTAAAAACAGGGGATATATCAGCCTACTTTAAAGATGACGAAAAATTGCATCATTTCCAATCGAACCATTGAAAAAAAAATTAACAAAGTCTGTTATTTGGTCAACTGCAATTTTCAAAATTTTTGGTGGAATTTCGTCTGGTCCCGTTGCTTTTTTTGCATTTAGGAAAATGATTTCATTCCTTATGGTTTCAGAATTAGTTGCTTTAAAGGTGAAAGTACTGGTTTGATGCTAATGTTGATTAATTTTCAGAAGCTTTGGATGATTTTCATAGTGATCGATTATCTGGTTTGGTTTGTTTCATTTGGGAAATTGTGCATTACAACCTAACTATTTTTAGGCAAATTTCCTTCCTCAACAAGAATTAATTTGCTTTGTGCAGTCCCTTTATCAGTGTGATATATTGTAACTTGCAATATAATAGAAACGTATATATTGTAACGTACAATATACACATTTGTTTTTTTAAGAAACCTGGCTAGGCTCAAAGTGAAAGTTTCTTAATTTTAGACCACCACTTTTGGCCATTTTTCACTAATAAAAATTTCTTAAAAGTCTTGATTGTCTGTAAAAAATTCGGTTTTTCTACTATACATTATTTTTTCAACAAGAATATTACAAAAACTAGGTAAATATTGTACAGGGTCTGATTGCCTTCCATGAATCAATCTTCTAACATCATGTCCACTCCATTAAAATAATTATGTAATCTTCACTAAAAATTTCAAAAAGTTTCTTAGCAATTTTTCATTCACTGGTTAAAGTTTCCTAGATTTTCGTGGGTCTCACCAGTGAGTTTTTTATAAAAAAGTTTCTTACAAAAAAAAACATGTTATATGCGACTTGTGAACGACAATATTTTTGTAAAGATAAAGAGGAGGCGTATAATTTAACTTGACATGGTTGATGAATTTATGGTTGTTTTTCCTCTACCCACCTTCCTTCCTTCTATCATCATTCATCATATCAGTCTTTTTTATTTCGTTAAATTCTCTACCGTTAGATTCTCTGTGGCAAGAACAGTTGATATTTGTGTGGCCGAGTTGCATTTCGGGTGGACTTGACTAAAGTCTGGTCTCGCTTTTCTCGTTTTGAGTTTTTATATAAGAGACTTTTGTCAAGTCCACATTTCGGAAGTCATTTTTGAAATTTTAGAACTAGGGCCTTCCTGAAATCCAAAAAATGGGAAAATAAAAAGTGAAAAGGCCACAATGATCAACGTGCGGACCCATTCGTAATCTTGAGAAATATCCATCCAGTCCCAGTTAGTGTTTAGTTTTTAATATTTGCTATTGCGGCTTCTGCAGAAAATGCAGGGCGACCGTCAAGAGGGGCCCCAAGTGATTTTACGACGGGGCACACGACGGAATTATTTTTGCAACCACGCCCGTAAGAGTCCCTGAAAATCTTGCAAAAAACTATGAACAAATCATGGATAAATTTAATGTTAATAAAATAGACATTTCTGCACTCAAAATCCTTGCTTTATGGTCTTTCAATCCTTTACTGACATTTCAAAGGGCCCAATCAAGCAACTTTGAGGCAAATAAAATGCTGTAAAAAGACATTTTCAACATCCTGTGACCTCAATATTGATTATTGCTGAACACATTATTAGTTTGCAATAATCAATATTGAGATACAAAATCGAAGTACGGGCAAGTAATAATCAACATTTTTAGGTACAAAATATTTACGGGCCCTTCTCGATGCTCCTGGCAAAATGTGCAAAGAAGGTCACTGCTTTTTATAGCCCTTTCCATGTCTCCTTAGCAGAGGTGAAAAGCAAATTTACGTGTTAATAAAATAGGATCAAGACTTCGAGCAACCCTGGATTTGCACGACAAGTCTTGCTTTTAGTTTTTGGAGTTGTTTTAGTTGGAGGATGACCGAAAATGGAGGGAAAGACTTTACAAGTCCAGAGCAGCTCATAATAAACCATCATTATTACCCAGTGTCCGCCATCCGCCTTTATTTTACGAAAATAAAACGAACTCCACCAAAAAACACAACTGGCAAACATCGGCAGAATTGCGTGCCTGCATAAAATTGCTGCGTCAGATATTGACATGGCACGGACACTTAAACAAACATAACAAACATGGGTAAGACAAGCAAAAATGTTGAGACAAACAAAAATATGTTAGACAAACAAAATAACAAGCTTCTAAGGTGGGCGTTGATGACATACAAAAATGTTGTTTGTTTATAAAATCCAATTACTATCAAAAGTGTCAACCATCAATGAAATTGTGTTTAGGAGTAGCGAAGCGCAAGTGGCGACCACGGCGGAACGCGTAACTGACTGACGATGACGATCGAAAAAAGAAATAAGACAAACTATGATCAGTCGAAACGACGATGAGTCGAAACGACGACTCATCCAAAATGGCGGGCATTGATGCAGAAATGGTGCGCATTTTTCTTTGTAACATCTCACTTACTATCAAAAGTGCACAGGCCTCAACTTGATTATAAGCACAGAAGCGTACCGACCAATAATGTACTGACAAATAATGATGGCGACTTTGGAAAGAAGAAATAGACACAAAAAGCAAAAAGTTACAATTCGTTACTATCTTGGATTTTAATTTACTTAAGAGTAACGTTACACAGAAAGTAAGATTAAATTAAATTGTTTTTACCGCCACTAGAAATACGATTTCACTCAATCAAAATTAACCCTAAGATTTGACTTTGCAGGGAGTAGTACAAGCAAACAAATTCCGTCAGCATCTACCCCCTGAAATTAAAACGTTTTACGTTATTGAACAATGGGTCTTATAGCCCTTCCAGGGATGAGAGTTCAACCAAATTTGTTATCACACCTTATCTACAACACGGGCAACTTTTTTTCTGAATGCGTCGGCTCCGAGATGAATATGATCTCCTGTCGCCATTCAACAAGTCGTTATTGTTATTAAAAGAACCGTCCGACTCATTTGAATGTCCATCCGACTCATTTGCTAGTCCGTCCGACTCTCCACTCTCTTCGTATTGATCACTGCTTACACTCGAGCTGTTGGAGTAAATTCGCTTTCGTTGCATTCTTACTTTGAGACCAGCACCATGTGACGTCACCTTGTAGATACCCAGACCTTCCCGGGCTTCCATGTCGCGAACACGAAACTTGCGACTTGGCTTCGACACGTTTCGACTGAAAACTGCAACTTTAGTCTTAGTGGTGGCTACGATTTTAGGTTCTTGCCATTCATTTTCAAGTCCTCCGTTTTGTCTCGTATCTTGCGCTGATGTTCTCTCGTCGCCAGATCTCGTTTCGTTATCGCCTTGCTTCGTTTTATCGTCGCCAAGCCTAGTTTTGTCATCATCGGATGATGCCTTGTAAACTTTTGCAAGCTTTTGACTTCTTGCAGCTTTCTGTACAGGCGCTTTGATAGCTTTGATCACGTGGATCGGCTTGATGCGATCAAGAAGCAACAGCTCAAAATAATTCAGCGATCGCAAAACCGGCAGCTTTTCTAGCAGTGCTTCTTTCTTGCGCCTTTTTCTCGGAATTTCGCAAGTGTCACCAGCTAATTCCCTGAAATATCTATGATCAGAAGGTACATGCGTGGAGTCCATGTTTAAACCGCTGTTTCCTTTCAACGGGCAAATGTACTTATTTGCATTTATTGCGAGTTCTAGTTTCACGAAAATGTTATCCTCAATTTCCAAAGGCTTACAAAACAATGGAAGCGACGCCAGCTCACTTTTACTTTTCGTATCTAAAATAAATAACGAGTAATGAATGAATAAAAATATCATAATGAATAAAAATATAATGTTATTGTTAATTTATTCGCCTTCAATAAGGCCTCTTTTCCATTTTCATCTCGTTTTCAAATCATTCTGTTTTCACATGGACAAGAACCCAGAGGCTGTTAGTGACAGCAACGGGGCATCAGAAGATTTTAGGCCCAAAGCTACAAATAAGGTTGATAATGAAATGAAACGATTGTAATCACGCATTCTACTCCTTCACAGGCACGAGTTACAAGCTTCACAGGCACTAACAATTGCTTGCGTGACTACTCCTCCTTCACAGGCACGAGTAACAAGTTAGATTACGTATAGCTAGAATGTATTTTTTGATATGTATTTGTTGAATATGGCGTTCTTAAAATTTCATTTTTGAAATGTGTGTGTTTTAAGAACGAATAATATTCGTCATATATTTAGAGATCGTGTGTGTGATTATGATGTGTGATTGATTGTAACTATTATTATAAATAAACCAACTTTGAAGAAAGTGAATAAAAAAAAATCTCGACCATGGTCTAAGACCGACAACTGGGAAGGAAGCAATTAATTACATTTCCGAAATTCGGAAGCTTTTTCGCGTAATTAAAACAATTGGTAAAAACTGCACCTAGTCCTGTGTTAACAGCAGACAACTTGGAAATGCAAACGTTATTGTATAAAATTTCAGTTTCGAGTCCATTGAATTTCAGAACAGTTAATCTCTTTCGTAATTCTATTTTCAGTGTAGTGGTAAAGAAAACCGGGATCAATCGTCATACTTAAGTCTCTTTATTTATCTGTGGTTTTGCCATAAACCTCCAATTGAAAACAGTAATGACCTTCGCAAATACCAGAACACAGTTTTCAGAATATCAAAGTTCAAAGCCTTTATAGGATTAAAAATTTAGGAAACTGCCTCGTTATGTGGTATTTTCATACCTTGTGGTAGATACCACATTACGAAAATATGTCTACGTACATGAAATTGACTATGGGCGTGTGGAATTTTCAGCAACGACACGGTAATTACACAGCCTAAAGATCTACGAGATTCTAGGAAACTGTTATTATTCTACGTATTACAATGTAATAACAGAAAAAAAACGAATAACTGTTAGGTGTTTGGAACTGCAAAATCGTGTGTGGAACCGTCGCCAAATCGCGATAATAAAGTTCTTCGTATTTTGTTGGTCCCTACCAGGTATAAGCCTAAAGTTTGTACAACATTTTCGTGTTCTAGCAGCTTCAAAAATTAATAAGAGCATTTTCTTAAATTTTTGGGTCGGACTTCTAGTAACAGGTTCCAGTAATCATTTTTCTTACATGAAAACGTGTGCTATTTATAAGAACACGTGTGCTATTTATAAGAACACGTGTGCAAAAATCAGGTCTAAAAAGCATTTTTTGGTGCCTCCGACCACAGGAACTTGATAGGAAATGACCTCCCTTTTCTTTTTCTAAATCGTGACGCACTTTAATAAGCCCTGACCAAAATAATAGCTACTTTAAAAAGACTGAGCTTTAATTGAAAGAAAATTAAAAACACACAGAGAATATGACTTTTAAAACTTTAACTTCAAATTAAAAAAAATTAAATTTTATTTGAACCCCCTAGATTGCACATACACGAGTTTTACGGTGGTTCAAAGTGCGTCTTCACCAAAATTTTTTATTGCATATTTTAATAGTTTTGAGTACGCTGAATTTGAAACTGCAAACTGTTTTGTTATCAGGTGTGTGGGTAATGAGTTATGGGGAGTTTTAGCACACCCCGACGTGATGCAGTACCGCGTGTTATGGGATCTGGAAACCAGGCAGCTTTGACATCATAGTGAGCATTTTTAACAATGCTGATGGCTTCGATCTTACAAAAGGTATGTCTTGGAAGTTGCACAGGATGGCGAAACTGGTGTTTTTGTTGGCGGTGATCCAGCTGTACAGTTGTTGACCGCGTATTTTTATTGTGATGTCTTCCCTGTTCGTTCGTTGACGTCGTGTTGGAATGAACATTAATGGACTCTTTGTTTTGCATGGAGGAAGGAAAAATAGAAGGAAAGCGTGGATGAGGACGACCGCCTAATCAAGAAATATAGACTATATGGACGAGTAGCAGTTTACAAGGCAGAGGAAAGAGAGAGTTAATATAATTTTTGACATTAACCAATTATGCTCAGTATCTTTATGTGTTTTTGTGTAACCATAAATATACCATGACGTAAGTATATTATACCGCAGCCCACAAGGTTGTTTACATCTGTATTTGTGCAGCCATATATATACATTATTACGTAAACTAAATATGTTGAGAAAAGGAAACCCAACCCATTAATCTGATAACAGTTTTATTAAAAATCCGATATGTGATTGTTGAAATTGTTAAATAGACTAGACTATATTGTGCTACATTTCCGCTGGTAGTTTGAGAATGCACTGAGGGAGAATTAACTGAGAAAACTACTGTGCGTGTCCCAACACCATTGGTTAGACTCGTTTCAAACGTTGCACTTGTGTGGAGTCATAACCAATGCAAAATCATCTCAGATCCAAGAAAATATAACAGTCACACAATCGTTGATAGGAGGAAGGTCCAGGAAAACAAAATAAGATTCTTAAGCCACAAGACTTAACCTATTTTTTGTAGATTTAAAATCTCTTTTTTTGTGAAGTGAGGAAGGTTTGCACTGAGGCATGTTTTTGGCTGAAGTGAGCATAGAATACAACGACTAATCTACGGGCAATAATAATGATGTACTCTATAGGACTCAGGAAAAGCCGGGCTTAACAAGCATTAAATGTTAATAAAAGTAAAATAGAATAATAAGATATATAAGTATAACATGCAGATATGCGTAACCTAAGAATAATCTAGGAACATGTTAATAACGTGAATGTTGATAAAAAGTGATATAACTACAAATATATATATTATCTATAATTATTCGTCAGTAGGTAGTATGAACAATATCATGGTAATTAATTTAATTATTTTGGTAAGTTGATATCTTATATTTTTTAAACTGAATGCAGAATGATTTTACACTTGAAGAGTTCTTATAAATTTTTAGCCAACGTGTTCCTTATCAACATGCTCCTTACGAGCATAATGTAAGGACCATTGAAATTCAAGAGATTAAAGCTGCGATTACCAAAATAAAAACAACAAAGAGCTTTGGGAATGACAACATCTCTAGCTACTTCCTGAAACTTGCTTTGCCTTTTATTGAAAAGTCTCTTGCATTCTTGTTTAATACATCCATTGAAACAAGCATGTTTCCTGATTTATGGAAATTAGCTAGAGTCACTCCAATCTTCAAAGACGGTGATAGGACAGAAAAATCGAACTATCGCCCAATTTCTGTCCTACCAGTCATCTCAAGGCTCTTTGAAAAACTTGTATATAACCAGTTGTACCAGTATTTTAATGAAAATAGTT
>JAYJMH010011193.1:0-23255 GCA_036873815.1 Phacellophora camtschatica | reverse complement strand
GTTCCGTTCCGTTCCGTTCCGTTCCGTTCCGTTCCGTTCCGTTCCGTTCCGTTCCGTTCCGTTCCGTTCCGTTCCGTGTTTTAGAGATAAAAATAGCCGTAAAAATCGCTTTTTCACAAGAATTTAAAAGTGAGATATCTGTGTATGTAAAACTCTGAATACAATTTCACAAACACCATTCACACTCAAAATCAAAGCATCAATAAATATGCAATTAGTTTCTAATCACGTGCGAATGTTTTGAAAGATTTTGGGAGGCGTCTTCCAAATAAAGCAAAGTATACCCACCTCAGATAAAGTTTGATTTGAGCCAGCTGCGGTTTGAGGCTGTTCATTTTCCTAAAGAATAATAACGATAAAAAATTTGTATATTTTACAGAAACAACAAAACTTCAGTCGAGTAAACTCAAACCTTAATTAAAGTTATGCAAGGTCAACTGTATTAAGTCTTTTCTGGATAGAAAAAAACTACGAAAGTCACATAAGTATTGCTAAACAAGTTGAAGAGAAGGACGCCGAAAAACGAGCAGAAAGCACCACCACTTTGAAGAGATTTTACTCCAACACAACAAAATGATATTTGTCGATGTATTGTAACTAAACTATTAGCACAGTTGCCCAGTCAGTCAAAATATCTGGTTTTCAGAAACAAATGCACAATTTTAATTGTACACATTGCATATATTGGAAACAGCTTTAGAATTTTACTTGAAAAACTTGGCTTTGACTATCAATAAAATGAATTAGCAGTAGTTTCCGCGCCGATTCCATATCATGGCCCATGACAAAGTTTTTTGGCGATATAATATTGAAAACATGTTGATGAAATAAATAAAAATAATTTAAAGAAACTTTATAATGCCTCAATTTGCAATATTTTCGCTAACAGGTTACCAACGAAGCTTAATAATAATTGACAGAGCAGAAGCAGTATTTTAGAATTTAGAAATTTTAGATTTTATTTTATTCATTTTAGCCTAAATGTATAACTGGTATAATGTATATCTTGTATATTGAAAGTTATTAGAACCATAAGGGTGTGGTTGATGGAAAATATTAAATGAAAAAAATGCATTGTTTGTCAATATTCTCAGAACCCAATTTTATAATTTCTGTAGCCTTCGGATAGTATTAAAACCGCAGACTCCCAAACAGCTCTACATAACTTTTGTAAATGCTCTGTTCAGTGGAAAAAGGGAGGGACACTTTTTAAAATATGTCAACATTGATAATCTTCTTAAAACATTTTTCCATAACCATGAAAAACCTAATTAACAGATAAATTCTTCTGTGACATTCACAGCGGGAAAAGACTCAAGGTCGACTAGTCCCCACCGTGAAAGACACTTGCAGTAAAAGAAATTTTCATGGTAGAAATCGGTTCTTCTAAGTTAAAGTATTGAATGACAATTATACTGGGTAACCCAAACAACTATCTACATTTGAAGGGTTGTAGCTTGAAATCCGAGGGGCTAAAAATTTAGAGTTTGGGACATCATGCAGTCATCTGCGATTACGTTTACCTGCCCAAAACTGGAAATTAAAATCACCCCCATTTGTGAGTTTTCAAGTTAATTTAAAAGAGCAACATTTAAAGAAGTTCCTCTGTCGACTTGGGAGTTTAAATTTTTAAAAGATTAACTGGTTATACTCCTAAGTCGACATTAAAGCAAGAATGTTGTTTTAATGTAAAAAAAAAAACATCAGCAGGAAATAAATGATGTTTCGCAGATTAGGGCAATTATTATTTCATGTTTTGGACAGGTAAACGTGATTGGAGTATTAAATGAATTTCCAAATTTATTTCGTCGGTTCCTATTTACTTATTGATTTAACATTTCAGGAAAAAACAGAACAACGTCATGACTTGATATCACAAACTCTAAATTTCAATTCGGACACCCTTTTATGCACAATTTTAGATTTGTTTTCTCACGTATTTCGAGCGATAGCCCTACAAACGGAGTGTTTTGGATCATCTGGCAAAACAAAATGCTTAGCAGTCACAAATTATTTCACAAAAAAGTTATATATTTTACATATGTTTTATATTTAAGAGCAACTAAAACACAGCTACCTTGTTGCATAGATATCGTAACTCAACAAATGCATTTCAAAACTGCTGTTTTTCACAAACTATTTAATACTGTAAAGATGAAGAAGGTCCAGTTTATATCACTGATATAGACTAGTTGCTTAGCAATGATGATGCGTAACCTCTGCCTTCACGAACAATATATTATGCAACACAAAGGACTTAGCCCTAGCACAGAAAATTAAATTTATGATTGAAAAAAATAGAGTTCACATTGTGAAACTATTCCATCAATTCAAAATAAACAAAAAAAGCAAAACTCAATGGGTTTGTTTATAGCATTTAGATAGGTTGCGTTCAAAGTTATAGAATATATGCTTCAAAGTGATACATTGCATTTTTATGTTCAGTGCTGAATCGTTTTATTTTGCCCTAGCTCAAACTGAAAACAGGGAGAATTTCGTAAGACAAAAATTGCGATTTCAAACATGGCACTTTAAATAATAGATTTGTCACTGAAAATAATAGACTTTAGCACCTTCAACGCGGCCAAGCAAATCATAACAAATGAAATCATAAAGTTTTGCACCCTTGTTTATTTCTATTTGAATGCGTGCATTCAGAGTGTGAAATTTATTCTTTCAAATCGCAAAGCGTATCGTTATGTCTGAAGTGGTAATCTTATGTTTTAGAAATTCCCCTGTTCTTCCTGATACCTTCAACAATACAGTAAAGCTTAACAAGTGCGCCAGAATGCAAACAAATTGTAATTAACTTGTTGTACCTCCTTATTTTCAATAAGTTTGGATAGCATTTTCCCGATCTTTCCTCTTTGACCACCAATGATGTCCACTTCTGGTTTTGAAAGAAGCTGTGATACAAATTCATCAACATCATCCTCCAGTGTGTCTTCTCCATTTTTGCCGCACAATTTTAAGAATTTTCTTCCCAAAAACTGAATTCGAGATATTGCCAATTCAACTATTTGAATTTGTCTCGCAATGTTCTGAAAATGCATTGTACCAATTAGGCTTTGATAATTAGTGACATTAAAAATATTCTTTAAAATTGTTTTGTCCAGTCAGTTTTTCGAATTTGCCTGGCAATTTTCTAAAAAATTAATTGTACTGATTAGGCTTTGAAAATAACCACATTCATCTGATCCTATTACTAAAAAAAGTTGAATGAAGTGGCTTAGATTCTGTGTGCAAAGCAAAACAGCCCAACAATTGTCCCTCAAGAAAACCAAATTTTTCAGCATTTTTACCAAATCAAAAGCAAACCAACAGCAGAACCAAAAGTATGGCAACGTTGTACTTGAGAGCCACAGAAAATCTTGAATAGCTTTTGCATCGTAACTGAATCTGCATTTGGAAACCGAAGCTAAATTTGGTGTTATATAAAATATGTCCGCTATGTTTAATATTCTTATTTATGCTTTTAACTAAAGTGCACAAATATGAAAAAGATTTGAAATTAATGTTGCATTGTGAGTTTTAGATATATTTAATTTCTATTGAATTCTCTGCAAAGAATTGCTGCAAAATTCAGAATCTGATTTCCTAAGGATGCGGATACTGTTTCCTGAATAAAAAAATCTTAAGCTAAATTTTATTGGGAAATATAAAGACCAGCGCTGCGAGTATTTTATTAAAAAATAATCTCCTTATATAACAATATATATCAATTTTTAAAAGAAATCGTGATATTAAATCAAACACACCATCATCTTTGAAGTGTGCTGCTTCGCCGGGGTACCAAGTCTCGTTGTATCATGAATGATTTCTAACAGTATGCTTGACAGTCGAGATCTAGAGCTCTCGGCTAAAAGAAAAATGTACATGCAATGAATTTCGACTTTCGACTTTCGAATTTCGATTTCGAACATTTCGACTCACTTTTCACAAAAAATAGCTTTCGATAAGCTAAGAATATACAAACAATCTTTGTATGAAATGAGACTCAAATCTTGGTGCAGATGACCGTCCGCAAAAATAAAAATTGAGATTGCAAACTATGCCTTTATATAACCACAAAGGTAAGCAACATTGTACACTGTTCCAAAACAATACATAAAACATTTAATACTTTCCTCATACTCTCTAAAAATTACTCGTTTTCAATTCAGTAGCACTGCTCTATTTATTTACGAAAAAACCCTGCATTTGAGAAATTGATTTTTCAGATTGATTCCTATTGTTTACGATTATTTTCCATTGTTTCCATATTGTTCTTCTAAAAAATGAGCCTGGAGGTCTCTCAAAAGTGGTTTCTTAAATGCGGGGCCTTAATGTAGAGCTTTGCAATTTTTTAGCCTCTTTCCTAAAACATTGCTTGTTGGGCAAAGGCATTTAAGGCTTTGCGAAATCCTAAATTTAAATCCTAAATTTAAATACAAATAAAAAACGGTTTTAAATTAGGTAAAACATGTGAAAAGGTTGTCAGTGCAAATACAATGTTTGCGTTTATATTTGTACCTGGAATCTGTTTGAGAAGTGCAAAATACCCCATTTCTGATTTTCTGTCATTTCTTTAAAAAAAAATTGTTCTCCTAATACAAATGTTCTCCTCCAAATTTCAATGATTCATCCAATGAATGAAATTTAGTTCTACAATCAGTTCAATTTGGTATGTTGTAAAGTATAAAAGGTTTCACTAGCTGAGAAAATAAGAAGTACTGTTGTTTTCTCAAAAACTCAAATCTGATCGTGGCCCAGATATTTGAAAGTCCTGTGTCCGATTCAAGAAACAACTTTGGTATAAGTTCCTGATTGCAGATGTATGTCATAACAACAACAGCAGCAAAATGGAAGAACTGTGTTAAAGGTAAGAATATGATGCTCCTTCGTGATTTATTTTTTTAGTGAACATTTCATCGGGAGTGAGCAAGTAAACTAATAAAAAGTAAAATATTTAACTATTTAAATTGTTGCCACTTACATTCGAGCGAAATCCTGTTAAGTGCAGCATGAATTGAAACAGGAAACAGATACGTTACTATTTCTGATGGCTTTAGATTTGCCAGAAAATGAAGAACCTTTATAAAACATAAAATAACAAAATGATCAAGAAAAACCAACTTACCACTGAATTGATCATCTGTAAAATTAAAAAAACAAAACAATGCAGAAAACTAGTAGTAACCAAACAACCAAAGAAACATTTTGTACTACAATGAAGAAGATCGCAAAGATTTGGTTTCTCTGCTTGCTATCAATTGATTGAGTACACTCATATGTGTGTGAAATCTACTTTTTCCAATTGTAAAACGCATATTCTGGACCTAGCGTTTTTGTTTTCCAAAATTTATCCTTGCTTTTACAAAATAATGGCTTAAACATCGTAAAAGAAACCAATCATTTGATTTTTAAATTATTAAAGGGCAATTTTAAAATGTATATATTAGGTACAAAAAGCCAAGAATTAGTGTCGAGAGAAAGTTGGCAAAGTCCTTTCAATTTTCCAAGACAGTAATTGAAAAAAACGTCACTTAAACATTTTGTTGACCAATAATTGGCCATGACAAAGAAAAACTGCTCAAAAACTCACAGTAAACAATTTTATTTCCATTGCATGGTACTCACAAAAGAACCAATGAAATTTAGAGTTGTGAGAATTTGTATTTTAAAAACAACGAAAAAAAATACCAAAATTTCTAATCCAGCCAAAGATTAAAAAATTTTAAGTGTAAATTCTGAGGAAGCATTTTATACCCACGCTAAAAGTGTAGTTTTAAACCTACATTAGTAAAGAAAACAAAATAAATTCCAGTGGACCAAGAAACGTCTTGTAGAACGGTGACGGAAACAGTAAGGCATGGACGAATTTTAACACCTTGATTGCTTACAGTTGTACTTTTGTCAATAATTTTACTACTGGTAAAATAAAATAAATATAAACGTACTTTTTCTGCTTCTTTTGTGTCATCAAACAATCTCTTTTGCCTTCTAACTGGAACAGGTTTTGCAGTTTGCCATGTTTCTTGCCATATGTTTCCAGGTATACGCATGCGCACACTTAGGTGACCTTCACTCTCCCACTGATATGAAGAAAGCAAAAATTAAAAATATTCGTGGCTTATTTCGACACTAATTCCACACAATTAATCATACAAATATGTGTTTTCTGTATTAGTTGATTCGACTTTATTTTATTCTGGCGGTTTATTTAAACACTGTATGTGCAAGAGATTAGCCATGAAAAACGATAAAACTAGTCCATTCAAAATAATGCAACGAAAAAGTTCGTTTTGCGTCACCCGTTATATTCCTAAATATTTCGACAAGCAAAACGAATTTGTCAATATACACTGCAAACACCAACCGTAAGTTTTACGTGAGAGCAGAGAAGTTTTCATTGAAAAGATCGAAGTCGGCAGGAACTTGTCTTACATTCCAACGTGCTACCAGGTATTCTAAAACTTTCTTCGCTTTTGATTGAACATAGCGCTGAAGCAAAGATTAATTCGTTTGATGACTATGAAAGAATATACTTTCTTCCATTTGAAAACAATTAGTGCTGAACTCTGCTTGGACTCTGCGTTTTTATATTTCGGACACCCGGGATGTTGCACCTCTTAACACCAAAGTTTAAAAAGAATTCCCACCTTTGGCTGTTCATTGCTGTCGGTTTCCATCTCAAATTGGCTAAGATCTTCTTCGGTTAATTGTTCATCTATATCAAGATCCCAGCCATCAATCTCTTCCGCTCCAACAACATTTTTCAATTCCGCTAAAACGCAAAAAGTCTCCAGTTCATAAATTTAATGATGAAAAGAATGAAAGGCAACTGTTACAGCAGAGCAACAAAAACAACCCGCGACTAAGAAACAGCATCGTGAAACACTGCAAGCATTTTCTAAAATAAGAAATTTAAGACGTTAAATACTCCAAAAGGTTTTAAAAATTTAAATACTCCAAAAGGTTTTATTCACAAATGATGATAAAATTAACGTCCTTGCCTCAAATATATTTTGAAAAGTATCAGTCGTTAAAATGAAGAAACTTACTAAAAACATGAAATATAGCTATCCTAGATTTTTGATGGTAGAAAACAAGGAAGGCATAATATTCGTACCCTTCTCATTTTCTTTATCCACAGACGCTTTCATTTTCGCCAAATCCTCTTTTTCTCGCTGAGTTTCTGGCCCAGTGATCCAATCATGTGGAGAATACCATCTGACAAAATCTTCAAAAATGCAGCCTGGGTTTGCAGCCTGGAAAAAAGTCATAAAAATATCACAAAGCACACCAAAACAACAGATAAAACAATAACATTTGTATCTGGAACACGAGAAACAAAGTACAGTGTCCCGATTGTTTGTATAATAATCCGTGCAATATTTTGCTACAGTTGCAGGCAATATACTATAACACGATAAATAAAATAGAAAAATATATCAAAATAATGCTTTCAATTTAAATATATATACTGTTATTGCTATAAACCATTGGTATAAATTATACCTTTATTGCTGCAATTTATCAAATCAAAACTCCTAATTTCTTTAAAGATTAATCATAAACCATCATTAGACGCCAAGCATCATTAAATTCATTTAGAGAAAGGCTATGATATATGAGATACGAAAAATCTAGACCTCTGGTTTGAGGCAAATTCAAACTTTCAGAATTAATATCTCGACTCTCGATGCACAAATATTAACAAACTAAGTACCAATTTATAAGTTTAATACCAAGAACTATTTTTTTAAATATTGCAAATAAATTTGAGTAAAGTTCACCCCCGCTAGCTTTTATCAAAGCTGTTACCTATTTTTTGGTGCACCGGTATGTATACTGCTAAGATACCTTTCTCCTTTCCTATTATTTTCGGCCTTGTTCAAAAATATACCTAAAAACTTGTTTTCTTGCTACATTATATTTTTTATAGAGCTTTGCACTTTTTCCGCTTGCTTAACCACCGCTGGTGGGGACCATTATGGAAATAACGTCATTTAAGACTTATCCTTGCCACTTAAATTAGAGGTGTTTATTTCTGTAATTTAACTTTTTAATGATGCAAATAGGCTGAAACGTTTTATCTCTATGGTTAATTTTCTATTTGTAAATATTTAAAAATTCTAACTTTTTATTATCTTTTACATTTATTCAATTTTGAAATTGCAATTTTAAGTCAGTGGCAAATTTTTAAGATACATATATGCATACACACTCAAATAAAAAAGTGCCCACGAAAACATACACAGTACTCAATTACCAAAAATGATTTTATTATGAAGTTTACAGTCTTCTCAAAGAAAAGACTATTAAAAATAGGATCACAAACGTTTTACCTTAAAAGCTTGGACATCGGAAAATAAGGACGAGCTCTGCATTTGTGCCAGATATTTAGTGCCACCCTCAGATCTGCCTAACTCTATAATTATTTGAGTGTGTTCTTCCAGAAGATCTTCAGTCATTGGTGGAGGTTCCTAAACAAATATATATGCTCAAATTCAATACAATGCGTAGATAAGAAATAGTTCATCACAAATCTAAGTAAAAAAATAATGGTAGAAATGAAAATGATAGCGAATGTTAGCAATGCGACAAGTCGATAAAGTCTATAATTTCTTTCTTTTGGTCAGAAATTAGCAAAAAGGAAACCAAGTTACGAGTCCCATGCATCTTTCAACTATGATGTGTCAACTTTAAAGTTTACTCAAACATTTCAACAATTAGTTCTTTAAAAGTTCTTTACTTGTTCTTTAAACCCATCTTTAAAACTTCAGATTTGTAAGAAAATTACGATCAGATAGTCATAGAAAGTTTTCGTTATTCTAAAGAACTCAACGAATGTAGTTGAAAATTGTTTTAACAAAACAACGTTGCTTAAACTGTCTCTAGTACAATTATAAGTACAACATTTTCGTTTCGTTTTGATACGCATACGTTTCCCATTTTCTATAAGATTATTTCAATTAAAAAAATTGTGACTTTCGCACAATTTCTAAAACTCATTTTTTTCAGTTTGCGACTAATTTTTGAAAGAGTTGTGATTTAAAAATGTGCCGAAATATAACAAATATTTCACAGAACATAGAACATATTTCTCAAATCGCATGTGAAATAAACTCTCACCATCTTACTTTAGATGCATAAAATAATAAAATGCTTCAGAGAGTTAATGAACATTTCTTTAATTTAGATTTGATTCAGATATTTAAAATTCATGGATCCGATTTCACTGAATTATTAACATGTTAAATCTTCTATCCTACAAATGCGCACGTTTTGCTGCCACGTTTCTTGGAAAATGAAAGATATAATTTTATATAAAAATGAAATATTACAGTGAAAACAAACTGACTTTCCGTCATCTCGAGTCAAAGAATACATGTCCCGTACACATAAGTTAATTTAAACAACTAAAAGCTACAGTGTTTGTAACAAAAACAAAAAAAGCAGCTAGCGTTTAGCACCTTCTTGAAACGGATGAGAACAAACATTTTATGTCCTAATTAAAAACTTGCACATTTAGCGCATGACAAACGTGTTTAAAAGTTGTTTCTCGTGCATGCCAGTTTGTCTCCTTGACAATGTCCCTTGGCAACAACACGTGCTTTACAATTGCAGCGAAACTAAAATGTTGACTAAAAGAGTTCAAAGTTTCTATTTGATTCAAAGTTTCCGAAAATTCTTGTCAAACAAAACACATCATCAAAATTGCTTATACCTTCAGAATGAATTAACCAATTTCGTCCAAATAAAATTTCCGGTTCGGTTTTTCTTGGTCTAATAAATCAACAAACGTCACACCTTTTTTGGACACCAGGTATTTCATAACGCTTTACCCTGGGTACCCTAACCTAAATAATAATGAAAATAAATAAAAATAATAAAAATAACGAGTGATTGTTCCAGAGCTTTTATTAATTTGCTTTAATTTTTAATTTTAATAGTTTTTTCTTTAATTACTGTTCAGGCTCTGGTATCTAGGGTAATAATGCCTCTTCAAAAGAGGTCTCTAATTCCAGTCTCTATCTGTGTCATGAGTAACACAGCCTTACCTGTGTTATGGGTATGCATAATGGTTGCTCCGTCTCAAGAAGCATAATATCCGTTTCTTTTAACACTCCAGTTCTTTCCATTAAAGTTTCACTATTTGATTTACTTAAATTTAAGAATGACCCTGATGGACTCTGATCTTCTGGATGTGACGATTTCTTGTCAATGGGCTCTTCGACGGCTTCAAAAAATTCATCTTCACTGTCACTGTTCATTTCAAAATCATCAAATTTCCATGTCGCATCTACAGGTTCCTTGGCTGATTCCTGCATCCTGTCTTCATGCTGATAGCCATGCTGTACTTGCATGGAAGCCGAAGATGAAGCAGCACTAACGGGCTTCGAAGACTGGTCGTAATGCTCTTTCTTTCTTTGAATACAATAATTGAGCATCTGCAATCGAATAGTTTTTTTAACAGTAAACAAAATTGAAATACAGCATAACTTTATCATATATAGAATATAATGAACGATATCTCAATAGCAGACGCTGTCAAAAATATCATGCACCGAATGCTCTTTTTAAAAATTTGCCATTGTTTTTATAATCGTCAAGATTGGCAAAATTAAACTACTTGACGTTAAGATTCGCGCACATATTCAATCCGATAAAAATTACAAAATCCAAATTGTTAAAATGCATTAAACAACAGAAAAAATCAATTTAATTTTGAAAAAATCAAAAAATACAATGCTGACATAAAAAATGGTTTGCGACCCTAACTGATTTTCGTATGATATGAAAGTAATATTTGGCCCACTAATACGCCGAAGGAAAACAGGTAAGATGCATGCATTGGCGGACAAAGAAAGAACGCAAATATTTTTGCAAGAACGAGTTTTTCCCTAAAAATAGACTGTACTAAACATCAATCATCGTTTTAAAAATGGTTGGGCAGGCAATTTGGCAATAAGTTAACCTCATCACCGACGATATTGCAATTGTTGCGGCTTTGACTTATTTTTAATCTTAAGCGCCAAGGATAAATGGGTCGATAAATTGCGGAATATCAAAGAAAACGTACCTGTAATTTTTGATGAACCAAACAATAATTTAAATTTGGTTTTCCTAGTGCAAGCCTATAAAAAAAATGTTACCAAAATGAATTCACACAGAAGATACCTACTGGGTTTAAAAAATCTCTACAATAAAAATATTTCGTTAAAATAAGACGTAATTACAAATATCGTATTTGATTTCCTCATTGTAAAGGTTCACTGAAAAATTAAAAACCTGGCATAATTTACCGTGAGTTTAAACGCACCATTTTACGGAGGTTCTACATGGAATTTTTCATCTTAGATAAAGAACTACCAACACTTTAAAAGTCTCTAGATTAAAAATCTTAAATTAATGAATTCTTTTGAAAGCAATCACTAATCATTTCCAAGCTAAAATCTTGATATTTTCAAACTAAAACTGTTTCCAGACATATTCTATATTACAAAGTTAGTTCTCGTTATTAAAACTTTAATACAAGAAAAGTTTCTTACCTTGGTATTAAAATATTATTTTCATATCTATATCGCATTTCCAAAATAAATTCATGCCACAAGTGAGCGAAAGCTTTTACACCTGGTGTAAGAATGAAATACCTTACTGTCAAAAGCATACTCCTGATTCCAAAATAGAAATCTACTACCTCAGAAGCAAGGCAACTGTGATTTGCCAAATTAGCTTAATATTGATTTCCCTAATTGGCTCAATACTGATCTGCTTTTTTGGCTCAATACCGATTTGCCTAACTGACTCAATATTGTTTGCCTAATTAGTTCAATATTGAATTTCTTAATTAGCTCAATATTGATTTTCCTTATAATCTCAATAATGTTTGCCTAATTAGCTCAATAATGATTTGCCTAAATAGCTCAATATTGATCTGCTTAATTAGTTTAATAATGATTTACTTAAATAGCTCAACATTGGTTACAATTTTCTATCTAATAAAGTGACTTGAATAAAATGAAACTAACTATTTAGAATAGACCAACATTTACATAATACATATTTCAGTTTATATTGACAGAATAATATATTTCCTGTACAGCCTAATCGCTATTTTTACCGACCTTTCAGACAATTCCCACAAATATAAACTTGCGGTCTTTACAAAAAACGTGTATAAAATTCAGCATTTGGTCAAAAAAGAAAATGCTAAAAATACGCACCACCATATGAGTAATTGACAATGCAAAGACATATTGTGAGCAAACTAACTAAACTCTTCTCTGGTGCAGACTTCAAACCACGCAATCTATCCTAAACACAAACAAAAATTACCAACCCTCAAAATAATTATAACGTATTAACAGGAGAATGCCGAAGCCACTATTGAGGGGGCAATTATTTTACTCAGGGCTTTTGAAGTTTATCTTAGATTTACATGGCTGCAGCTCGAAATCCGAAAATCAAAAGGCTAGAAATTTCAAATTGATTACATTGTAATGTAGATTGATAGTGATGTTGTTTCAAACTCATAAGTAAAAGCAACAAAGCAACTACAAATACCGGACAGGCCATACGAAATTAAAATTAATGTAAATACACCTTTCCCCGTGCCGTTGCAAACTTACTTTTTTCCACTCTTCTTCAATTTTCCTTTGCTCTTCAGCAAGCAAATTTTGCCTCTCTTCTGCGTGTTCTACTTTCTCGTGCGAATCAGGGAATAAATACTATGAAACAAGAAATGAATATAAATACCGGGTGTCCCAGAAAAGGTAACAGCTTTGATGAATGCTAGCGGTGCGAGTTTCGCTTAAATTTTTTAGAAATAATTTATTTTAAAAATAATATATGGTAGTCAACTTAAAAATTGATACTTAGCTTGTTAATATTTGTGTATCGAGAGTCGAGATATTAATTCTGAAAGTTCAAATTTGCCTCCAATCCCAAACCAGAGGTCTACATTTTGGTCTAAATTGAGTTTTTGGATCTCCTAAATCATAGCGTTTTACGAAATGAATTTAATGGTGCTTGGAAACACATTAAGAATGAAATCCAAAACCTGAAAACTAAACGTTTATTTAAGAATATTTATTTATTTACAGCCACCATGAAATGCTTTCTCTTTTCTCTGAATTTTTTCCAAGAATCTACCAAAATGAAACAGCAAATTTAGTTTTTCAAAAAATTTAGTCACTGATTTTCAAGATTCTTTTTGGTACAATTGTTCAGAAGTGTTTTCAAAAACAAAGTATATTGTGCGGAACACCGCCATGATTCAGAAAATCCTACAACATGATCCTTTAATAGCATAGGACAAAACCAAAAACTCTGGTTTTGAGCGTGAGGCAAATTTGATCTTTAAATGTTACTATCTCAAACGACCAATATCAACTAACTATATTTTTATTTTTAAGCTAACTATAGAGGATTACTTTAGAAAAAATTGTTGACGAATTTGAGCGATATTCTCAGAACTAGACTTAATCAAACCTGTTACCATTTTTTGGGACACATTTTTTCCCGTATAACCAAAAATATGAATTTGAAACAACAAAACATAAAAGTTCAAAATGTTTTATTAAATTAAATATAAACGGTAATTACCAATAATATTTTATTTAAGAGTTCTTCTGGTAACGGAGATTCCATCAGTTTAATTTGTCCCCTCTTTGCTGTTTTCGTAGATGAAGATACCTTTGTCTGAGTAAGCCGAGGGCTAGTTTCTGTTAGCTTTTCAAATGCCTGAGTCATGTCACCGTATGAATCTAAAATTTAAAATCAGAGATCAGTTTTACACCTTACGTCTTCGAATATGGGCGTGATTATGTGTATGTGTAATTAGTTTGAAAGGATTGAAATGACATAGTTGAGAAGCGCAAGTTCTATTAAACGTGATTTTCAGCTTGATTCTGCTCATTAGCATGGTGTCCATTTAACTTTATCATAAAACATATCCCCACACAAAAATGTGACCTTGCATATCTTATTTGTCTACGTGCTTTATGAATTATCTCTGTCTTGTCTTGATGAAAACAAATTAATGATAAAAGTTCTAAATTTTACTAAGTACCCCCAACAAACCCATTTCAATGTTGATTGCCACCAATGTCAAATACTTTTCATTCATTGATAAATATATATATTTACATATAATAGCGAGCTATCATTGATGAATGCTAATTGTATATTGGCTCAGGTTCAGTTTAGTTAATTTGTGATTCTGTGACCAACAACACATGGTTAAAACATTTCGTACTCATGGAGCTTTATTTTAACAACAAACACTTTGTAATTTATTGTAATTTGCAATAAAAGATGTGGTTTGGAATTTGAAAGCAAACTAATTCAGCACTAAAGGTACCAGTAATGTCAAGTAATATATCAAGGTTGTAACTCAACTACCACTAATTTATCAATTCAAAATATTTAACATTAAAAGTAATCTGCATGTTTGTGTCTTGTTTTTGAGACATCCCCAATACACAGAACTGGGCTTCCCTTTTACCAAAATGAAATTGGAAAATGAAAGAATTAAACGTTGATTAAAGATAACCAAACATCGCATTCTTACTGCTCATATACTGACCTAATTCTAATTCGTCTCTCGATAAACTCCGAATGATTTGCTGTGTTGATTCTGAACTCTTGCAAATTTGAAGGAGTGACAAAAGATGATGGTAGAGAAGCGACGTGCAGTTATCAGCGGACCTTGCTCGAACAGACCATTTTGGAGCTTCTGTTGGATTCAGATCTCTAAACAATGAAATTTGCAACAAAAATATATCAAACACTAATTATTGCATTTAATCTAGATAAAAATAAAAACTGAACATTGTGCTGTTGAACTCATTTTATTTTAATTTAAAAACGCCGTTCATGTACAACCAGTTCAAACGATATCGACAGGGAAGATTTTGCAAAGCAACAAACACGTTTCTCGTACTTAACAATGAGATTTGCAATCGGAAAAATAGATGCACCACCTATGAGTGCGCTCAACTATAACAAAAAAGACCGTAAAAGTAAAATTATCTTGAGCCTAACACAAATGAATAATGCTTTTGGAATGTAAAATAAATTATGTTTTTGGTTTGAAATTGTTCTATATCTATTGGTCATATTCACCGGTCAGTCTCCCGATTTCGTATTACCTGTCAAAGAGAGAAATTCTTTATTTGGTCACCCATTATTCTAAAATACATATTTAAAAAATGTTCTTAAGAGATCCTAAAAAACCTGAGTTTTCATTAAAAAAATTATCTTCTTTGCAGGCATTGGCTGACAAAAGATAAAATGATGAAAGTTATTATGTTCAAGGTTTTCATATACCATAAAACTTTAATTTATAAAAATTCTAGTTTATGAAAATCCACCAAAAAAGCAATACAGCAGAAGTAAATAAATATATGTGTATTTGAAAATAGTTCTTGAAAACATTAAAATATGCACTTACGAAAATTCACAGTCATCAACTATAGTTTCTTCTGATAAACAAGGCCATGACGTAGCAAGATGTAGCTCGCTGTAAAGTAATCATCCCATCTTATTAGTTCGGTGAGAGCAAGTGCGTGGTTTCATGTTATGGTAAAACATGTCCTCAGTCTCATACCATGCATCAAAGACGTGCATCTAATCAATATAAATCATTATGCTAATATTGCAAAATTACGATGTTCCTAAAAGTGTCCCCAAATTGGCACGAAGCGAGTAAAAGTAGTAAGAATAGACAGTTTGTGAAATATTAGTTATCCCATTGATGTTTATGAAACTAGAATTAGCAATTCATGATCGCAGCATAATTCATAATCAACAAATTTTAATACATTGGCTTTCAAGGCTCTTGCACTTGCATGTACGACAAAACATTTACAGTTTGCTGCAGAAATCATTAACCAAACTAAAGCAATGGAATGGTTCTTTTGATATAATAGTTATACCTTATTGGATCTTGTAACGGCCCAAACGGCAGCCGAAGAAAACTCAAGTAGTTAATTTCAGCACCAATTGAGGTTGCATCTGAGGGTTCTTGCAACCAAGTGCCTTCATCTTCAGGCCAACTCAGAATGAATGTGAACCTAACCGAAATTGCAACAGGGGGTATTAATCTCGGTGGAATAGCCTAAAAAAGAAAGAAACTTCTAAAGTTTGATTGTTGAGACACAACTCACTTAGCCCCGTCTGACACCAATGAATATCTATAGAGAATAACGAAGTGACAGTACAACAATCTAAACGTGGCTAAATTATAATTTTAATACTGTATCTATAAAATGCCTTTAATTACTCAAAACAGCAGTTGACTAAATATACAAGTAAGAACGATATCAATAAACCATCTGATGATAGACCACATCAACTGAATAGCCAGCTTACTAATTACTTCAAAATAATGTACGACTAGTAAACCGATAAATCTTTACCAATTTCGATTTGAAGACATCCAACAAACCAGATAAATTTTGACATTGTGGAGGAGTATTCCTCGTGTGCGCCATCTCAAAACTTGTTCGAAAACCATTTCCCATGCAAATACCAAAAAATAATTTACGCCATCTTTGTTGAACTTGAATGAGCAATGGCACTTCACTAACAACGGAAAAGCAAGCTTTAAAATAAAGACAATGTGCAAAAATGCTATTTCAATATTTCCAATTAACAAGTATTTCGATTTTCTCTATTATTTATCATAGTTCAATTGAGAAAGAGCCTTACCAAATTCAGCTTCCTGTTTCAATTCGAAGTCAACACAGTGTAAACTTAACCACATATTTACTTTCCAAACAAAAATGAAATTAGTCTGCAAATGTTTGCGGAGCATAGAATTAAAAAAAAAGTTTAGAACGACGTTGTAACTAGGTTGTTGTTGAAACATCAATGTAATAGATCTTCGGAATATTTTATTCAAATAAATAAAAATGTTATTTATCGGTGCTATTTATAGCCAAAAAAGTCAAATAAATAAAATTTATAGTCAAATAAATAACAATGCTATTTTCGCCAAATATTTTCTTAGTTCGTATTAGACCCAAAAAATTAAAAACGTCCCTGTTGCTACTTTGATAATGAATGCTTTTTGCAAAAGAATTTTAAAGAACTTGTCATTCTAGCTAATGATTTGCTAATTCTACTGTAAGTAAATTCTCACCAATTAGTATTTGAAAGAGCGACAGCTGCAGAACTTAGCAGTAGCTTTGACCTGGATTCAGTTCCAATATCTTCTTTTGGGTTGCTCGGTGATAGAACCATGAGTGATTTCAACCCATGCCTTAATAAAAGATTCAGAATCACGAAAATTAAAAAGAATGAACTGACTTGAACCAGCTCATCTAAAAAAAAATTAAACCAATAATTTCATGGAATGTCCTATGACAAACGAGTTTCTCAATTTGATTTGCTACATATTTATAGATGCCGCATCACGCCATACAGGTGTATAAAAGCAATACAATTATGACGCAATAATAGTTGCAATAGTTGCGATGATGTAGTTAATGTAATAATATAATATAGCGGGTGACCCAAAAAAGAGTTTCTCTCTTTGACAGTTCATATGTAATTATGGGGTTGACCGATTGGAAGGATTTAAATGCTGTTTTATAGCTGAGGCATAAACTTAAATATTTCCTATTTTTTTGGTATTTAAATTGGTCCGAAAGCGTGAACTTAACAAAAGGGAGGATATTGGCCATAAAACAATGAAAAATATCAAGGGAATAGTAGATACACCATGAATCATTGCCAATGGATGCAAAAACACCTCAAAGGTCATAAAAACAAAATTTATCTTCCCAAGCCAAAAAAATCTTTTCTATTCTTCATAGGTTCCTTTGATGGCTACCTTTTTACCACATTTTCATACTTCTTGAGCAATTTGCAACAGCCTCATTTAATAAAATCCATATATTATGTGTCTTTCAAACTCCGGAAATATCTAAAAAAAATTCTCCAGCTCTAAAACAATGTTTAAATGGCTTCAATCGGTTAGCTCTTCGATTATACATACTTTGCCAAAGACGGAAACTATTTCTTGGGTTACCTGGTAGTTAGATAATACAGTATAAACCCGCATATAAGATACAAATTTTTAAGAACCTCCAGGCAGATTTTTTAGAGAGAACAATAGATAGAACAACGGGTTTTTACTGTATTTGCAAGCAGATAATAGTCATAATACTAAAATGAAATTTAAATTAAATAGCTGGTTAAAATCAACCTCAGTTTCAGCAAACGTTGATTACAAAATTGATGAAATGAAATGGAGAATGCATGTGAAGTCAGATAGAGCTTTGCAACAAATGATGAAAGTAAAATAAGGTGAAGTAAAATTAATTTCCTATTTACCATCTTGCCAAACAGTGAGCCCTTGCTGGAAAATCAAAGTCAAAATCTAACATGTCCACCATCGAAGAAGGAGGACTGTCTGAAAGCTCTATAAATAAATGCAAGACAATCAAAGAATAATAACTCAAAAAAATAACACTTAATATGCAACAATTTTTGGAAAATTGTTCAATATTGTTACTATTGCATTGTTGGGAGAATTTCAGAGTGTGAGCTACAGCCTAGATAACAATATTTTGGAGTCAAATGCAATACGCGCCATTAAATGAATTATTTGGAAAACAAGAGAAACAAAGTACAACTGTTTTGGTGATGCTTATCATAAATACTCGAATAAGCTGCGACTAAATCTCCCAATCTCACCCAAAAATCGATTTTTGCAAATAGGCCCCCGAGGGTTCTGAGAAGAGGCTTTCACGGTAAAGTACCACCTATTTAAATGCCTTCGAATAAGCGCCCACCAAAACATTTTCGAAATCTTTTCGAGGCATTACGGTACGGGGATAAGAACTAAATTTTAATGTGATCTTTAAATAAAATTCATTTTTCAGAGAGCTGAACATAATGCTTCAACAGATGTCTGAAATAACCCTTAGTTCATACCTTGTTTTACTTGTTCTTTCTTGGCAGACTGATTGTCTACCTTTGGTTTACTGTTCACATGTGACAAAGCATGATAACTCAATGTAAAGTTGAAATCAGCAAATGCAATCTGACTTGATTGAATGTTCCATTCACCATCGTAGTTCTGGAAAAAAATAAGATTGAAAAGACAGTCAAATCGAATGAAGACACTAATGATCTTAAATCAGCAAAAAAAAAACGATATTATGACAATATGTTAAAAATTGCATAATAACCCTTAATTGTAAAAACAGCATTTGGCCTAGCAATATGTACAAACGTAAAACCCACACTAGCACTCGCAGCATTAACTCAAATGCATAAAACTATAGCAATTCATTCATTCGCTGGAACGGTTCCCTGGAAGTGAACACTGTCGTTAATGTGATTGGCTAGATGCCAGAATGAAATTACACACTAGAGATCTGCATTTTATTAATTACCAAACCTTTATGCTTCAGATTGTTATCAAGCCATGAATTTCGACAATCGAAATAACTGTATATTTGCTCCAAGTCTATTTCTTTTATGAGAAAATGCTGCGTGGGAGATAGCCTATGTTATTGGTATAGCCTTTAAGCCATATTAAGTCATGAAGACCGTTTAACTACCGGGTAACCCAAAAAAAACTATCCCCTTTAGCAAGGCTGTAGCTTGAAATCCGTAAAACAAATAAAATCTCAAATTACACATAAAACTGTGTCCGAAGGGCAAACTTGAAGTTGGAGATATCATCCAATTGTCTGCAACTACGTTTACCTGTCCAAAACTTGAAATAAAAATTGCCTTAATTCGGAACTTGAAAAATAATTATATATTTTAAGCCCATGTTTTGACATTAAAACAACATGTTTGATGTAGGGAATTCCAGCCTCAGTAGCCTCTGCGAGGCAGAATTACCCATAATTCCTATTGTATCCCATGATGCTGTAGAAGAAAAAACATGGTATTTTTCGAGTAAGAATGTTGTTATGATGATGAAATGAAATATTGGAAATTTGTTATGTTTTATCGCATTTTATCTGGCACAGAGAGTGAAATAAACAACACATGGTCCACCGAACCGGATATAGTTTATGAGTACAACTGAGTGTTGAATGGAAAGTCTGAAGCTGGAAACAAGATAAAATGGCGGATGTGAAACTTCGACGAAGCAGAAACTTTGACGAAGAGAAGATGTTTCGTCATTGAGGAAGTTCTATGACACGATTGAAATTCATTACAGAGGTCTGAAAGCACTTGGAGTAGATGAAGCTGTATATTCTACGATTGTTGTGCCTGATATTATTGCGAAATTGCCAAGAAATTTTCAACTCACTATCGTCCGTGGAGCTGATTATTTGGAGTGGAGTGTGAAGGATCCTCTTATTGCATTAAAAAAGGAGCTTGAATTGCGAGAACAAATTTCAGGAAGATCAAACACAGAGAAGGATGCGAAGAAGAAACCTGTGCTTCAACAAAGATCTACTGCTAGTACATTGTCTGCTGGAAGAGATAGCCAATGTCCATTTTGTCATGGAGGTCATGCTGCGAACGACTGTAAGAAGGTGAAAACTGTGAAAGAACGTAAGAACAAACTGAAAAGGTATGCAAGCTGCTTTAAAAGTCTTAAAAGGGGTCATAGATTTAATGACTGTTATGCCAATGTTAATTGCGAATCTTGTAATAGTGAGAGTCACCATTCTACCTAGTGTGAGGATGTTGAGGAGGAAAAAGGGTCCAGTAAGGGGGTGGGTGGTTCTGTGGTTAGGGTGAGAGTGCTCTTTGACGCTGGTAGTCAGAAATCTTTTGTGACATCTAGAGTCAAAGAGCTCAGCAACCCTATGGTGAGGCGGAAGGAGTGGCTAGAACTGAACACATTTGGAAACAGCCCTGAGCAGGGTGGCCTCAGAGAGGTTGTAGAAATTAAATTATGCTCTATTTCAGGTGGAAATTGCATTGTGATGGAAGCATACGTTGTTCCGCATATTTTGAGTGTTAGAAATGCACATCTTGAATTGGCAAAGAAGGATTATCCGCACTTGCAAGGTTTAAATCTTTCTGATGTAAGTAAGTTCCAGGAGGAACTAGAAATTGAAGTGTTAATTGGGGCTGATTATTTGTGGCAGTTTCAACAAGGCTGCAGAATTACAGGTAAGTCTGATGAGCCCGTAGCAATTCAAACGTCATTAGGTTGGGTCCTTTCGGGTCCATTGAAAGGTAAGCTAGATGAAAGTGCTGTGAAGACAGCAAAGGTTACTATGGTCTGTGTATCTCCTGGTGAAGGTAAGGAAACTGAAGTTCAAAATCAGGAAAAGGGGGGTGTCAGTCTCAATGACTGTTTGCATATTGGACCTTCTCTCAACCCATTGTTATAAAACATTTTGTTGAGATTTAGGGTAAGTGGAATAGCCATGACATCTGACATAGAGAAAGCATTTTTGAATATCGAGGTTGACAAGAGAGATCGTGATTGTCTCAGGTTTTTGTGGCCAGAAGACCCGTATGACATGGAAACTGCATATGAAATTCATCATTTCTCTAGGGTGAGTCAATTGTGCCCGTTTTTATTAAATGGCACATTGAGATATCATTTGAATAATTATCAAGAGTGTGACCCAGAATTTGTACAGCAAATGATTGGCAGCCTATACGTCGATGATATGGTAGTTTCAACGGACGGTATAGAGAGTGCTTACATTTTGTATGAGAAGGCAAGGGATAGATTAGCCCAGGGAGGTTTCAAATAAAGGAAATGGGTGGCAAATGATGAGAAATTAACAGCAATGATTCACTCTAGGGAAGAGGAAACATTTAGAAATGAGAAGACTGAGCAGAACAATGACATGAGCTATGCACAATCTACATTAGGTTTCAATGGCAAAGCACCACACCACAAAGTATTAGGAATGGATTGGAACTACTTGAATGATACAGTCCTCTTTGATTTCGAACAAGTCCTAATGAAAGCAGAATGTCTAAAGCCAACAAAGCGCAATATTTTGAGTCTCCTAGCAAGTGTCTTTGATCACTTGGGAATGATAAGTCCCATTCAGTTGAGTATGAAGTAACTTTTCCAGCAACTTTGTAGCCAGAATGTTGATTGGGATGAAGAAGTTACAGGGGCCCATAGGAAGACCTGGGATAAGTGGTTGATAGATCTCAAATCTGCAGCTTTTGTCGAAATTAACAGAAACATTTTCAAAAGGAAGGAGAGTGAAAGAAAGGTTGAATGTAGTTTGCATGGGTTTTGTGACGCAAGCAAAACAGTATATTGTGCAATGATTTATGTTGTGTACAAGAATGGCGATGATGTAAAGGTGTCTTTGTTAACAAGCAAAACTAGAATTGCACCACTGAAACCAATGACAATCCCTAGGCTTGAATTAATGGCAGCTAGGATTTTAGCCCAACAAATTAAATCTGCCAGAGAAGCCATAGAATCATATGTAGAGATAACAAATTGTTTTTATTGGTCAGATAGCAAGGGAGAATGGAAGCAATTTGTCAGAACCAGAGTGAATGAAATTTTAAGTTTGACAACCAAAGATCACTGGAGCCACTGCCCAGGGGAGGAAAACCCAGCAGACTTCGGCTCTAGAGGTGTGCTCGCAACCCAATTGAAGGAAAGTAGATTATGGTGGGAAGGGCCTAAATTCTTTAAAAAAAAACCCAGTCAGAGTGGCCAAAGCTTTTTAGGCTAGATAATGATGAAAGCGTAGAGGCGGAAAGAAAAGTGAACTCCTAGGCTGTATCAGTGAACAAACCACAGCGTGTTGGCAACTTAACTGAGTTGAGCAAACATAGCAACCTCCTGAAGCTGCTTAGAGTGACTGCACTTGTTGTGAGATTTACAAAGAATGTGGGAACTAAAAAGAGGGGGGAGAGTAGGACCATCGGAGCATTTAGAAAAAATGAGTTGCTTGAAGCTGAAGCACGGTGGATAAAATTTGCCCAAAATGACATAAAACAACAAGACAACAATAAGGAAGTTGTAAATCAGCTAAGATTGATCGAAAAGGATGGAATTCTTAAATGCCAGGGACGGTTAGGACAATCAGACCTTGAGACTGACACTGTAACACCTATTTCATTGCCCAAAGACCACAAGCTCAATGAAATGTTCATAAATGATTATTATGGTTATGTACACCACAGTGGGGTTAGAGCTACATTAGCAGGATTGAAAACAAGATTTTGGAATACCAGAGGGAGGCAGGCAGCAGGGCTGCAGAATATTCTGTGTGCCTGGGACCAGAATTTAATCTCTAAAATGTGCCTGCAACCACTTTGACATTCGGTAATATTTCCAGTAAAAACAA
>JAYJMH010011182.1:0-23259 GCA_036873815.1 Phacellophora camtschatica | reverse complement strand
TTTGTTGGGTTTTCTTTGCATGACCAATTGCACTCTGTTTGTTGGGTTTTCTTCAATAGTTGATGTTATGACGTTGATGGTTTTTTTTGGAGAAATATAGCATATTTATAGCATTTCATCTTCTGCGCATGCTTAGTAACATAAAATTTTCCAATTTTACGTTAAGAAAATCTAAAAAAGTTTTAGTGCTGAAATTAGGAAATAGCTATGTATGTAGACAAGATAAGGGCAGCCAACCACCTACAGCGTATCCACAAAAAAGCCAATCCAATTGGAATATTTGCAGACTACACAGAGGATTTTTGTGTCATTAAATCATTTGCACTGCTAAATTTGTGTCACTAAACATATAGACCTACTCCATAGCTTTACTTCAGGAGAGGGGGGGGGGGGGTAGGTGCATCGTGTATTATTTGCGATGCGGTAAAATAGTCTAAAAGTAAAAGTGCTTCAGTTCACCCACCATTTCGCAACGCAATTTCTTGAAGCTTTGTATCTATTTCTGCAACTGTTCCTTTATATATGCCTTTCTTTCCGCACTCTATTTCAACAGTATCGCCAATAAATGATGTAATATCCATCGTGGATGTCTTTAATATTTGTAATAATGTACCTAAGTGCAGTATATTAAATGCAGTTTGCGCAAAAAAAATCTTGCTTCTTCTTCAAATTTATGTTTTTTGGTTTGCAATTGAATTGAATAGGAATGAATAAGAGGCCGCTACAGCACGGGTCTTAGGAATTCATAAAATTATGCAAATAATCAAAATGACTAATTTATTTTCAACATTACGAAATATTTCTATTTTTATCGTTTAAATATTTGCCGCTGTTTATCTCTTTAAATTTCTAAACGCGTAATTTCAGAACGAGTTTTCAAGTTTATCCAAAAATAATATAACGTTTATCTGAATAAAAGATTTTATTTCTCTTTCTCTAATAAACTCAACTTCTAAATTCCTAATTTTGGTATTGTATTAGTTAAAAGCAATAGTTTATTCGCAATTATATATGCATTTTCTTTATTTCTCCCATTAAGCGATGCAAACTTTAACAACTTTACAAGATCGATATTTGTTCTCAGTCTTGGTTTTATGGACAACAATTAGCAAAGAGATTAGAAATAAACAGAAAAAACACAGCTCAATATTTTTGAAGGAAAAGATTTATATTCATCTGGCAGAATAGTTTACAGTAGTTGATAACTACCATACATAATTGTTTTCACTACTATCATATCATACAAAGCACGCTAAGCCAAATCAACACGAGTTCGAGGCAACGTTGTAAATGCCCCTATAATGCTAGTACTTTTATTTCTGACTTTGAACCCACCCTTTTTCTGAGCCTGAAACAAAATTATCTTGTTGTCCCATATTTCTCTGGCTTGAGAAACTTTTTCCATTCCCTGACTCCCGTTTTTGATTATGATTTTCTTCTTTCCCACGAAATTTTTCCGCAAGCTTTTCCTTTAATTTTTCCAAATCTGATTCCCCTGCACCTGGATCTTCTTCTCTTCCGCTTACTTGTTTAAGCTTATTCTTCAATTCTTTCAAAGGATTTCCTTCATTCTCTGATTTCCGTTTCTGTGCACCGTGCTCTTCTTCTCTTCCGTATTTTTGTTTAAGCTTTTCCTTCAATTCTTCAAAAGAATTTCCTTCATTCTCTGATTCCTGTTTCTGTGCACCGTGCTCTTCTTCTCTTCCGTATTTTTTTTTAAGCTTTTTCTTCAATTCTCCCAACGAATCACGATTTTGTTCCATATCCCTCTTGTTGGAAGGACTGTGTATCTCTTTAAGCCTATTCTTCAATTCTTTAAAAGAATTTCCTTCATTCTCTGATTCTCGTTTCCGTGCACCATGTTCTTCTTCTCCTCCATTTGCATTTTGAAGTTTTTCCTTCAATTTTTCCAACCATCCTCTCTTGTTTAAGACTTCTTTATCATGTGAAGGTCTGCAATAAACATATTCGAATAAACTTAAAATCATTATAATTCCAACAAAAATATATTTGCCAGCCATGTTGTCAACGAAGAAGACTCTTAATCAATTGAAAAATGGTTTGGTCCGTTTGGTCTTATAAGGCAGCCAAATCATGTAGGCCGGGGGGTAAATCAAAATCAATAGCAAACGGGGGGCGATAAATAAGCTCTCAAAATTTCGATTGCGACATCTCTTGCGCTCTAGTCTTGATATTATTTTTGTGAATATACCTGACGAATTTGGCAAAATTATCCTCACTAAAGACTATAAAGTTACAGGTATCTGCCCCAAAAATTCTCCACAACTGCGTCCATTTTTACCAAAAATTCTCAAAACTTAGATCTAAGAATCTAAATTCCTTACAAGTGGGTCTAAGATATTAATCAATAAAACCATCAACTAATGGGCACACATTTGAAGGTCAATTACCCCCCCCCCCTCCTCCATCGGGCATAATAAACGCTGATATGCACTATGTCCCTCTACTAAAGAATGTCAGTTGCAGCAATTGTAACTAACTCATATACTGTAAACTGACAAGAAGTGCATCAGGAAAATATATTCATTCTTAGAAGCAATTTTCGCGTTGATAATATTTTCCAAGGGGCGTAGGTACTGAGGGGTGTGGGGGTATTTCACCCCCAATAACTTTCAAAAACGCCTAAATTCGGACAAAATTTAACATAATCAGGCGAAGTTTAGGGTAAAATTGTCAAGAAGAATGGCCATTGTTAACTAAAAAAATGGAAAAATTCGAAGGAAAACAATAGCAAAAATTCGAGCAATTTCCAAACCAAGATTGAACACCCCGTAAAAGTTGATACCTCGCTACGCCTTTTTCCACAATTTCCCCCGTAATGCTGCAAGATCAATTATATCTTTCTGGTGCGAGAAAACAATGCTGAAGTGGAGCATTTACTTTCTGTTGAAATAAAAAATGAGATTCGAATAAAAATGAGATTATTTCATTCAGCGTTAAAATGCTGTTTGAGCAGCTCTGCAAACTGCTCTAAGAGCGTTAATCAACGAATCCGAAGCAAATATTCAAAGCAAAAAATGGCCGTTCATGTTTGATTTCTTTAGACGTAATTGATTTCATATGTGAATAGTTCCACTTGCGAAACGCCTTTGAAGATATTTTTGTCGCTGTTTGATTCTGGTGGTATATTGACTTCCGACAGGAGTGGCAGAAATAGATTAAAAATATTTCTCCCTTTGTCACAAGCAATCTATTTCTTTGATAGAAAAAATTAAAAAACTGAATTCTGCTTCAATTGATAACTGTAACATTGCTAAAACACAGATGAAAGGGATTTCTGCTACTGTCATTTACAATTCATTTCCCTCGTTTCCTTGACAGAAAAAATTAAAAAGTTAAAGAATTATTAAAGAATTAAGAATTACTAACTGTAACAGTGATTAAAACGTTAATTGCACAGGTATTTACCATATTAGGTAAGAACTGAATGTTTTATTTTCCAAAGGCCAAATTTTTTAAAATACTTGAATCCAGAAGAACTAAAAAAGTACCAAAAGATTTAAGTTAAAACAAGGTATTTTTTAAATAAACGTGTTTGCTCTTTTTGAGACGAATGAATCGTCAGTACCACATTTGTGCCTTTTCACCACCATGTTTGAATGAACAACTAACAATAAGTTGGAAGGCAATAAGTATTGGTTTGCCCATGGTTTGATTAAAATTATGATGTCGTCTGGATGGGATGCATGGATGAATGCATGGATGGATGCATGGATGCACCGCAATCATCAGAAAATAATGCATCAGAAGAAAGTACCAAAATCTAGTTAAGGATTAAGACGAAGGCTCGAAAAAGTGAAGCATTCCTTCAAAATTAGTTTTCATAAGGTCGTAAAATTACAAAAATCAGCAAATCGCAAGAATCGGCAACAGCATCTGTTCTCGATGAGCAGATCCTTCGTGTGGCAGCACAGTTATGATAAGCAAAATGATGATACATAAAATCAACACAAACCTAAAATATAATTATAACTGAAAAAATCGGGCTTGCGATCTTACGTTCACATCATTTTCATCATCTCACTTTCTACTGATCACCTAGTATTTTCTTCTATCTCTTCTTTACCAGGATTTTATGATCAACGAGAGCATAAAGAGCATTAAAAAAGGTAAACAGTTTGGAAATTAGTGTATGACCGAATGACCCATTTCGTAAAGGTCGGAAAACTAGGAAGCAGAGCTATTTATTTTGCGAGTCACCGACAGTCGATCTGTATTATAAAGAGATAATTTCAATTCTTAAGACGACACGAAAAGAAAGCAATTGCAACTCTCAAGACGACACGAGAAACAAGAGAACAAGGGCTACTGTCCCCAATCTTTCTTGGTGCAAGTAAATTATATATGCATACACACACATATATATATATATATTTGGTAGGAATCTAGACAAATGGAAACTTTTTGAAAAATTATGGTGAAACTATATATATATATATATACTGAGTCTTCAGGATCCGCGGAGACGATGGTGGGACTGGTGCTAAAATCACTTTTCCTTAATCTTTCATTGTTCTCTGGTTGGTTTTCAGGGGTGTTCGGTCCTTTTTGCCCCACCATTTTCCGACTGCTCCGCTGTCCCTGGCCTTACTATGATTTTTCCATAAATCTCCATTTGTCGAAAATTTCTACTTGAATTAATATTAGAAACTATAGTACCAAATACATACATATATATTTATGGTAGAAGTAAACATTGTTTGTTTTTGCATCCGCCTCTCAAATATGCATTTTTACGTGTATATATATATATATATTAAAACAGATTTCAAAGATTTATTTTTCCCTACCAAAGATTTATTTTGCTACATTACCCTAACGTTTTCTGATTTTTGCTACATGTCAAAATACCACATTTGCAGCACGTGTTTTTTAAGATTGCTTAAAACAAACAACGTAAACGTGAATAAAAATGCCAATATGACAAAAAGCATTTGCTGACCACTTAAAAAATGTTTAATCAGCTACGCAAATATTCCCTTCGAATAAAATGGTTTCTATAATAGTTTCTGTACAAAGATAGCATCTGCTTCCAAGATTTCTCAGTGTCTACATCCTGTACTATATTGATGAACGCAATGAGAATATTCGAAAGCTATTACAGGTTAAAGAGGGCTGCAAAGGGTTCTTTAAATTATTAAAGGGGCAATAAATACCCCAATCATGATGGCCCCAGAACGCAATACGATAATAAATAACTGCAAGGAAAAACGGGCACTAGATCACGTTTACGTTAGTCGGCCGAAAGATCTTAGGTACGTAATGTTGGAAGGCACGTAATGTTGGAAGGCACGCAGGCATATCTTCGGTTTTAGTGATTCACCACCCTTCTCAAAAAACATCTTTAAAGTGTGTTTCAGGTCAAGTGCTTGACGCCTGCATACTTTTTTGTATTTGACGTAAGCAATTTCTGAAAATTAAAAAAAATAATTACAAAAATGATAAAAAACATATATAAAAACAAATCAGAGAATTTAAAAATTCTCACCTTGAGAAAGGAAATATTAAACAACCCCCTCGCAACACACCCCCCCCCCCCCAATAGAAATTCTGGAAGAAGCAAACATCATCTTTGTATAAAACAAGCACAATAAACATATTTTATTCACATTGCATTTCAAAATATACATACATAGAACGTTTCGATGCATGTATTACTTTAACACTATCCGTATACGAACATATAAACATTTTACAAATTTTTTATTATTATTATTCCAAGTACTTCCATGAAGATGAAAACGTATATTAAAGTAAGTGTGTGACTAGAAACATGGCTAGATAAAGCATATTCGATACAAAACACCATAATACTAAAGGCATCAGTTGGTAAATATCTTGCTCTGGAGAAAACCTGTGTATTCCAGGGCAAATATCAGCATCAGATGTGTTTCCTTTTCATTTATTCGTCGCAAGAATCCGTGAATGAAACGAACAAGTAGCTTTTGTTTCGATGTTTCGTCGATCCCAAGGCTTTTGATTATTTCATGGTTGAGGCCCCTCCCATGGGGATTTGTGTTCCCTAGTTCGGTGATAAATTTATACAGAGCTCTATTTGGATTTTTACAAGTTCCCTAAAATCGTTAAAAGTCCTGACAATGCTGGTTGGAAATATTCCAGTTCAGAAATTTGTGTGCGGAAACCTTCTATGGTAATTATTCCATTTTAGAGCCTTGACTATTTTAGATCCCGGGGGAGTGGGTACACCCTAATACATGGATACGGGTATGATTTGTAGCAAAAATTCCTTAATGCTGGGTTAGATAATAAAAATCGTTCTTAAAAAACATAATTAAAAAAAGCTCAGGGCACTCGTGGAGCAAGGCTGCAAAATAATTATGTGCATATCCAACGGCGAAACGGAGAGTAAAAGTCTCCAGGAAATTGGTAGCTAAATGCTTAGTGGAATTTCAGAAGGGAATCTTCATGTTTCCATTTTACGGTTTATTTTTGTATATTTTGCAGGACATGACATTTTTTGCATAGCTTTGTTTTGAACTCGACAACTGCCAGTCTTTGAACAACACTCCAATACCAATATGATTCTTTTCATATAAAAGGCTTTGTAAAAATTATTTGCATTTTTATAGACAATTTTCATAATTTGGAAAAGGATTACCACCAGCAAAAAATAAATATCTCCAACCGGTGGTCACGTAGTCTGGTGGCCTTTTTAGCCGGCCGCAACAGCCTTTTGTGGCTCCAATCAAATCGCTGCATTACAGTTAAGTGACAATTTTGTTGTCTGTGATTTTATTACTTTCGTAACTGAAAGATCGAGGCTTTAATGATCGCATTTTGCGGACCACTACACAACAATTGGTTGGGTTTTCGTAATTGCACTTGAGTTCAGTTCGCAATTTAGGCTTTGTCTTTTTGAGAACAAGATTCGTTAAAAAGGCACGTTTTTTTACTGTAATGCTATTGCAATGAGTCTTATGTCAGAGCGATGACGATAACTTCGACGATTGTAGCAAGTATATCGGTCACGTGGTTGAAAACATTTCGCAGCCCTGCTCACAAGTCTTTATTTTGTTCAATAAAACTAAACACGAAAATTAAATTGAAAATGCTGTTTGCTTTATTCAATCAAAGAATGATGTAAAAAATTTAAAATCATTCAAATTAAAAATCTTTAAAAGATGTTTTCCAATACGTGCACTTGACTTGAACAGCAATACGGCATGAAACTCATGCTGGGATGAACTCAGAGTCTTTCCTGATAAGCCTGCACAGTTCTGGTCATGTCTTGGAGACGTAACTCATCAAATGCTTATTGAAAAAACAATCGTAATGCAGCCAACAATAGTTTCCAATCATGTCCAAGATTAACCAAAAACACACCTTCGTCTCTTTATCTTCAAAGGTTACTTTGTGTTGACTCACCTAACATACGAAAAAAGGCTCAAAGTTTCCAAAGCTGGCGTCGAGGAGCATAAATTTTGATATTTTCGTTTCTACTTGAGTGTTATAGAAGTGGCTTCAACTTGAAGTTTGATACCTTGTTTCGCAAAATTGACTCAATAATCGCTTAGTCACGCCAAAGGAAAATGCGAATAGGTTTTGATAATGACCGTAAACGTCGCAATAATGTAGCCACTACAGATTGATTTCTGGACGTATCAAAATATTCAACATAATTTTTGCCTTGGAGTCATGCCATAAATGTTCCTGAGATATCCTCCTTCAACATATCGTTGTGGGTGTTGCCTCCTTCTTGACCAATTAAGAAATTAACTTTTTCTCTAGTTTCATTACAAATAAATTTTAACGTATGGTCGTGGGGATTGCCTCCTCCTTGACCAAGTAAGAAATTAACTTTTTCTCTAGTTGCATTACAATTAAATTTTAACGTATCGTCGTGGGTATTGCCTCCTCCTTGACCAAGTAAGAAATTAACTTTTTCTCTGGTTTCATTACGATTAAATTTTAACGTATCTTTGTGTGTGTTACCATTCATTGATCAACACTGTTGAAGTGTTTATTTCAAAGCTCCTTGGTCATAAAAGACAATGTTATAGCAATACAATAGAATGGTCAACCTCTGGTTTTGAAGAATCCCTAAATTTTTGTTATATCGGGCATAAGTCAGCGGTTATTCAGTTGATTTTGCGAACTGAGATATCGAACTTTAAGTTGAAGCTTATTTTACTAAATACAACCAGAAACAGAAATATTAAAGCTAAAGCCCATCCACAATAGCTTTGCAAAGTTTTTTAGCCTTTTTCCGGAACGCCTGGTATTTAATTTCAAAACATTAGTTTAAAAAGCAAAATGTTGATAAAAAGTTGCTGTCAGTGATATCCTTTCTGGGTACTTTACCAAGAGCAACGCGTAATTCCTCAACAGTTGCACCATTTCCCAAACACTCGTGCCATTTGTGAAGTATCTGATAAGCCTTTTCCTGTTGTTTTTTAGAGTCGTGGTCTATGTTGTTGATCAATGCTGCAACATCCTGTCCTTCGTTCCATGGCAAATGGCGAGCAAGCAGTTTCCAATCATCACTAAGTTTTTCAGAAACTTTAAGCTTTATGATGTTACTGATCACTGGACCACTTGACAAAGGAGACTCTCCCACACCACTATCAACTGCAGAAACATTACACACAATTTATTCACCTTTATTTCGAAGATAAATTAAATCTAAAACCTACGTCGGCCTTGTGTTGAGTAAAATTCAACTGATATTGAGTCTTTCACAGAGCAATAGATTCAAACTTGACAAGTGGTTTCAACGATAGATTCAACACGAAGTTTTCTCATGGATTTAACAAATATCAATTGAATTTGAATTTGAACAAAGGCGACGTTCGAAATAAGCCTAAAACGCATCAAACATCAAAAGGTAAATAAAGTCAAAATGAATTCAAAAAGTATTTCGTTTTAATATCTATTAGGACATTAATTTAACTGTGTGTTTATATGTTAATTTAATTCAACGATAATTTGACCATCTGTTAGAACAGAAATTAAACCGTTTGTTTAAGACAGAGGGTTCATTAGAAATACGGTATACCAGTCCTTATACCAGTCCTTCAAAATGACATCCACTTAAAATGAACCTTTCTTCGTCATTTAGACGAAAGAAATTGCCTTTCTGCTATGCAAATATAATTATACGATTATTGCTCATGCTACCTTGCTTCAAACAAAATGTTGGTAATCTTACATAAATTTTTTACATAACACCGTGCTTATTACAATTTATTTTTCAAAGGAAGCATTTCAAAATTGTCCTCAAAGGAAGCATTTCAAATTTCATCTTCCTCATCATCTTCCTCTTCCTCTCTTCCCCTTCCTTTTGTCAAATTTTCAATTTTCAATGATTGCCAATTTAAATTGTCAATGATTGAGCCCAGAAGTCTGAGTTTAAATAGCCCATATTACAAAAACAATAAATAAAATGCTTAAACAATCAATAGGTTTATTTATTTTAACCAATGCTCTTTATATTTATTGAAGAAAACAGGCGAAAAGAGCTTTTTCGCAGGCTTGAAGTGCATATAAAAACTAACTAAGCTTAAAAAAAATTCAGGAATCATACCTGAGGTAGAATGCTCTACAGTTATTCCATCTTCGTGGTCCTAAAAAGTAAAGCTATTATTAGCAAAGTGAAATCTCCATTAACAATTTTATTGGGTTATATTATTGTAAAAGATCGACTTCAGACAACGGACAGTAACGCTGCTAACTCTTGATACTTTAACTTCAGCCTCAACTTCAACCTTAACTTCAACCTCAACTTCAACTTCAACCTCAATTTAAAACTTTAAACTTTAAACTTTAAACTTTAAACTTTAACGATCAACTTTAACTGAAGCGAAATAACTTTCAGCACTTCGTCAGACTTAAGAAAAGAAAGAAGAATAAGAATGGAAATACTTCAGCTCCCGTTGTCTTTCAAAGTAGTCTTATTTCTTCAGGCTGGAAAGAAGACATAAACTTTCAAAAGCATTAAACTCACCCCACTGACCAGGCTCCATCTTTGAATACGTGGATGGGAATCAGTGCGCGTTTGACCACAATGAATTGGCTTCGCCATTTTTGGGTCATAATCAACAACAAACAACCTCCTTGGTTGAAATGAATTCGCATGTGGTTTAGCGCTGCGTGTTTTCCTTATTTTTGATCCATCTGATTTAGAGCCAAGACAATCTTCCACGGGACAGGAAGGTCCTATTTTAAACTTCTGACACCTGAAAAAGCTGTCACAGACATCTTCGAGAATTCTCTTCAACGTCACAAGAAGGTGTCCTGGCTTGCAATTTCCATCCCGAATTTCTCTGTAATGAAAATTGTTATCACATGCAAAATGCTATCGTGGTAAGACGTAAATCCTTGAGTCCCCCTAAGAATTTGATGCAGTACTATTTTAAACAAAAATATATATTCATAAATCCACAAATATTTATAAAATTGTTCAAATTCTTACACTCATAAATAGTTCTAAACGTGTCCAAATTCTTATTAATGAAAGTTCTCAGCGGATCCTATTTGTCCGCCATTTCGTTTCTTATTTTTCCGTTCAAAGCGTTTTTAGCCAATTTTACCAAGCGGCAAACCCAATTTATCATTTACTTTTCACGCATGTTCCCAAGAGGACATAAAATCTTTCTCTACGAATTGTTAATCTTTTCGTCAAGCGGCAGACTCTATTTATCAATTTTTTCATAGAGGTTCCCAAAGGGCGCAATTTGAACATTATTCTAAATCTTAAAGTTTTTACAACGCGTGTTTTTCTTGTAGGTTTCTCAAACATTTTCCTCAATACATATTGATGTTTTTGTAAGCGACAGACCCTATTTATCAATTTTTTTACACACGTTTCTTAAAAGACGCAATTTATACATTATTTCAAATCTCAAGAGTCTTCATAAGGCGGCAGACCATATTTATCGGTTATTTCTTGTCGTAAAAAGACTCCAGTAAAAAACTCCAGCTTCTTATAAGCATTTTCAAAGGCTTAATAAGATTCACTGCAAGCTTAAAATAAATATTATAGAGAACATGACACTCACTTCAAGCTCCCTTCGACAACGCAAGTGCTCTTGTCGTACCGCAATCTGAAGCACATGTCATCTTGGAATCCAAAAATTCCGTCGTATTTTCTCATCACTGGATCAAAACTGTTCGTCAGAATTGAATGTTCGGCAGTCTGAACAAGCAGCTGATGAAAAAGTGCATTTGGAGCGAATCCATAAAAATCTATGTAGAATAAATGTATAGATTTATCGATACATAGAGAAGCCCAAACGTCATCTAGTTTTTCGTCAGCCAATAATGATGGAATAATGTATGTTGGTTTATATTTGCATTTTGCCTCGGGTGTTGACGTCACATTCGGTTCCCATTCATCCACACTTTTGGAATCTTTAATTACGTTGATTCGTTCAGCAGGCAACAAGATGTTAAAAACTTTCAATAACTGAATCATCTGCTCTGTCGGTGCTGACACATCGTGCAGCATTTTTTTGAGACATGAATGACTAATCTTCGCATCGTTTTTGAGAGATTCTGCCGTCTTGCGTTGACCCCTGGGAGCTTTACTGGTGTCTTGCAGCAGTGCTAATTTGCACACTTTAGCCATGGCATCCATCAGATGTTGGATGTTTAAAATGACAAGCTGGTCGAGGTTGTTTAACAAGTCCTTGTTCGACACAAGTTTCTCTGAAATATAAACATGGTAAAATAATGCTAATGAAAACATAAAAAGAAATTATAAGTTTAGCAAATTTGTTGGTTCGCAGAAAAAGAATGAAATTAGCAACAGCTATTCATTTAAAGCTAGACTATTCATTGCTGTGATCCGCTTAAATTAATCTGGATTAAATTGAACGTGAACGGGAGTTTTGCAAAGCCATCTTAAATTAATCGACATTAAAGCTGGATTTAAGCTCAGTATGAATGGGGTATGATGAACGATTACAAATAATAAACGTCGCATCTAACTGTTGAAAGTTCATTAAAGAAAATATTGTGTACCATTAGATATTCCAAATTTTCAAATTTTCAAAAAGCCAAATTTTCAAATTTTGAAAAAGCCAAATTTTCCGCAAGTTAAAGATGAAAATAGTTTTATATAAAAAGATCTACCTGGCATCCAAATAACACCAAAGTCGTGAAAATTGTCCAACATGTCATTGAAATCATTTTTTTCTTCGCACGCTAACTTCTTCCGTAATTCATCTTTTTGTATCCCAAAAATTGTTGGATCGTTGCTTAGCATATCATGAAGGATCATTTCACAATGCAGCCATCTGATTGCAACATCATCATCATCTATGATATATACATTCAAGACATTTTGTTACAAGCAAAACACAAAAACGTCACGTCGTGCAATGGTGCAATTGCGAAAACAATATTTGTAAAAATCAATTTTGCGAAATCAATTTTGTAAAATCAATATTTGTAAAAAGAGGCGTTATTCCACCCATGAATCTATACAAGGGCGTGATTTTCTTTCTCCGAGATTCAGTACTGAACATAACATAATTTATCACTCCAAAGAATGGATTTCATGCCTTTCAATGCAGCTAAGCAAAGCACAATTTGAGCGCACGAAAAGGGTGTCAAATAAATTATTCCCAATCATAAATCGACTTGTCATACACAGCAACTAAATCTAAATCAACGGCTATCTGTAAAAAGGGGAATTTCCATTCCATTCCCCCGTTCCATTCCCCTTTTTACAGATAGCCCTAAATCAACTGTTTGCAAATTTGTAGACAATTGTAAATGATTCTTTGAGCAGAGGGAGCTGTCATTAATTATGTCTGAGAGGGGGCTGGAGGGAAAAGTCAAAATAATTCTTGAGGCTCAACAAGTATTTTCAAAAAATATTCCATTACCCAAATACAAATAGCATATTTAGTTTCATAGCCTCTAATTTGACAAACATTGCTTCCTAACCAGCCCCTTCCCGGGTATAGATAATGACAGCTCCGTGAATTTAAGTACCATACATTCATGTCATATTTTTCATTGATCAGAGCCTACCTCTACATAAATTTTGTGCTTCCGCCTGAATATGAAGTTTCAAATTCAAAATTCTCTCATCTTTCGGTCCTTTGCTGTTTTCTACTGGAAATAAAATGTCTTCTCCATTCAAAACAAAAAAATCAACGAATGTTTCGTTAATGCTTTGTTTCATTTCGGCGTTTGCCTGTGCAAGAGCTTCAGGTTCGAGACTATCAACGTGTGTAGCAATAACAAAGACGGCTGGTTCACACTCTTTGTGCGCAGCAATAGAATTTAACCAAAAGTGCAACTCGTCTACGGTAGTTGAAGGATTCCGCTTATACTCATCCAGGCTGAAACACAACAAGTACATCGCCTTGGAGCTCAGGAAAATATGATGCATTGTTTGGTATAATGCATGCCCTGCGAAATCCCAAATGGTTGTCTTGAATCGATGGCCTTGTGTGACACAGGGACATTCCAGCGTTTCGAAAATTTTCTGAAATTCAAAAAATTTTCAAAATTCGTATTGCTTTCCAAGTTGCATATCGAAATTTTAAAAATGAACAAAAAAAAACTTCTTGGTTTCCTCAGCAAAAGAGTTTACATGGCAATTCATCGCTGACGTTGTATACCTCAAAGACTTCATCTCGAGTTGTGTCAAAACTATTATCTGCAGCGTATAAATCTTTTTGGTCGGCGCTGTCAGATCTTACAGATAATGATATTAGCAGTGACATTTTCACCCCTGGAAGAGCCACATTGCCCACTGCTAAACAACATAAAACTTCACAGTTTCAGGAGGTGAACACGGATTGAATTTAATATTAATTTCAGATGTTACAACATAAGTTCATCTCTTAAATTACGTTAATTTACATGTGCAACCCCCTGCAGAATGAAAATCAGATAGGATTTGCTTGTTAATTAGGAAAAAACACGGGCGTGAAAGGATTAACTGTTCGTTTGAATTTTGTTCATGTTTTATTATGAATAGACAAATTTTACTGTAATTTCAGAAAACAACAAGTTTAAGAAAGCATCATCACCTAGTCGCACATGTGACAATTTTCAGTAATCAAACAGATGAAATTGAAAATAGTTATCAAAATTCCTCCCAGTCCGCGTTTTTCCAATTCGCAACAAACAACAAAGTTTGTACACCGGCCTGGAATAAAAAAAAACATAATAAATGAACAAATTATTGTCAGAACGCACACAAACCTTTTTTAAAGGTTCTTCAATGGACGGACAAATACCAACATCAGATGTGACAAGAGATTCAGCTGGCGAGTCACTTATGGAAAGTTTTGGAAAAGAAGCTATTAGATCAGGCAATGGTTGGTTTTGAAGTGAAGATGAAAACAAATGCTCCACGACTTTTCTCGCCACAGCGTCATTGAATTTCCAGCCAAAATCTTTCACTTCTTGCCATGTATCATTCATGTTGACAGCTTCGACAAAGGAACTATCAATCCCTTAATCAAAACGTAAATGTACAGTTTAAATCATTACACCTCAAAGTGATAAAAAAGCATTTAAATTCTTTTTGGAAAAACTTCATTCAACAAAATATTTTTCAAAATTATAAACTTTGAAGAGTTTTTCTAAAATCAAGACAAAAATTTGAGACCATTGGGACGAAAAACTTTACATTTTTTCGCTGTATATTATTTCTTGTAATCTTATAATTTCTTATCAACACAATTTTCTCCCTGAATACATTAAAATAACATATCTCTTTTCATTTCACTAACGAAATTACAAACATTTTGATATCAACGGTTAGAGCGGCGAAGCCCCTGCTCGGTTATTTTGTTATGGAATTTTGTTCCTTGGGTTTGTTGGCTTTTGGATGCAATTTTTGATGAAACTGAACAGTACTTTTGCTCACCAAGTGGACAACTTTGACAGCAGTTTCGCTTGATAAAAATAAGCTATATTCAGTGATTTTAATGCATCCTTTTATATCAACCGCCTGTTCAGTGTTGTAAGAAAGATACCAAATTGAAAGTATTTTTCTCATTAGACTCTGTTAAACATGTCACCATCTCTTTGGGGACACCCAATATACATGATAAAAATAGCCGAATCATAAACTTTGACTCAAAACCCCAGAAATAATTATTCATGCCAAACTGCAAATCCTTCTAAATAGCCAAAGATTGCAGAGCATTTTCTGTTCAACAAGCAAATCTCACCTTCAGTTACATGTCTCTCTGCGTCAAATTCTTTTCCACTCAAACTCCGAACCAGACTAGACTTTCCAGCACCAACTTGGCCAAGTACCAAAATTTTCATATGCGTTACCGGCTCTTTCTCGTAGTCTTTAACGTATTTGTATATTTGTTTGGTAGATTCTTGACCCATTAATATTTCGAAAGCTATTTAAGAGAAAATAAATAAAATTAAAACCACATTTTTGTTGATAATGAAAATCAAATATGCTGTATTCCCAATGTAATGAGCATGCAATATTGCTCCCCAGAGTAAAATTCGGAGCAAGACGAAGAACATTTGAAGATGCAATAATGTTACCAAAGAATGAAACATCGGTTTTTGTTTATAATGAAAATCAAATATGCTGTATTCCCAATGTTTATTATAAACATTCTCACAGACAAAATTACTATTACCTATTTTCGCTTTAATAATGGACTTACTATATTTATGCACAGGTGTTCAGCAAAATAAATTGCTGCTATCAACCAAGTATCCTTTTTTTAAAGTGTACGCTGAAAATTTATATTTTGCAAAAGCAATAAGAATAGAGAGTAAATGGTAACATTATTGCATCTTCAAATGTTCTTCGTCCTGCTCCGGATTTTACTCTGGGGAGCAATATTGCATGCTCATTACAACCCGTTGCTTTGAACTGTTTTATGCGTTTGCAGTAATAGTAGTTTCATACTGCATCATACTAGCTATAAAATATTTAGTAAGTATGCACTAAATTTACCCATGGTTACTGTTCCTTGGGGATTATTCCTGCATGGATTAAAGGAAAAGAATTTAAGAAAGAAACTTTGAGGAGAGAAATTTGCTTTCGTATGAGAGCAATCAACAGCTCTTCTCCAGCATTTCATAAGCCTGGAGTGGAGCAATAGCTATAGTTCTTCTCAAGCAGCCAGGCCTTTCATGACAACAGATCAAAGTTAACTGAACTTACCATAAGCCTTTTTGTCATCATCATTTGTAGGATTTGAAGTGATTGCTGTAGGTAAATCTGTTGCGCATACAACTGCTGAAAAACAAGAACGCTTTTCCGAATGAGTAAGAAACCAACAAAAAACAGGAAAAGCAGCACTTGTCTCCTTAAAAATTTGACAACCAAGAAATGCATCAAAAAAGTAAAGATGTACTGACAAATACAAAAACAGAATATTTCCAAAATCTTTCCACAAACTTTCTACATCTACATCTATATCAATACTTTGCAAGACCAATTGGCATTACTGCAAAGGGGTCACTGATCCAAAAGTAAAATTCAAATAAAAACCTAAAAGTCCTAATTACAAAAGTCTCCAAAATACATAATCTAAGTACAAATTACTAAGATCTAACTTGAAGGAATCCCTTATTGTTCTCATGAAAAAACTATTTTTATATGATTCAGTCCTACATAGCATATATATGAAGCTAGAAAAGTCGGTATTGTTTTGTCTTGTATTCCTCGTCTTTTTCATTACATAACTTGGAAGTTTTACAGCAGAATCATTTTTTTACAATATCCCTGAATAATGTCAAGCGCTCTCTCCCTTCTTTGAGCGAAGGCAAGTTAATCTCTTTCAATTTGGCCGTCATGCAGCCTGGCTCACGTTCCTTGAAATTCGTTGCAAATCTTACAGCTCTTCTTTGAACTTTTTCTATCGATTCAACTTGATTAATCATTTAGGGGTCCCATACATTGAATGAATATTCTAATATGGGACGCAGAAGTGTTTTATAAGCTTGAATTTTAATCTCTTGTGGGCAGTGTTTAAGATTCCGCTTCATGAAACCAAGTGTTCTGTTGGCTTTACCAACTATACTTTCAATATAATGTTTCCAATTCAGATCATTCACTCTAATTTTGGTAGTAAAAATATATACATCTGTGCTTGTCATAAAAACTATTACAGTGACAGTGCTTGTTTGATGACAAAATTCTTCAGAGGTCAGCAGATTTTCGTTGATTCGATGTTAGAATATACCAAGGTAAATACAAAAATAATTGCAAAGCCATATTTATTAGCCAGTTTTAAAGTTGTTAATCAAAATATTAATAATTTATAAAAACGTTTCACCAAACTCTCGAATTTTCGCCCTTACAGCATTAAAAAAGTTTTTATCCTCTAGATTTATTAAACTTTTTACGATTACAACCAACGATAATGACAGAAATATTTTTACACTGTGCTCAATTATCAAATTTTGATGGAGTCAACGGTTTGTTGATTCTATTTGAAGCAGTGTTTCATAAGTTAACAGTACCTATGTTGCTATCTTTATTGTACCGGCACTGGGTGCCTAAAAAAAAACCTTACATTGGCTTCGCACCTTTATTGCAAACGTGATAATAAAACACTTATTGTGACTACTAGCAATAGATAGCCTGATAACTAACAAACAGCTTCAGACCTCCTTGATCGTAATTGCAAACGTTGCAGTAGAAATATTGCAATTTTTTCCATTTCTTTTAAATACAAGAATTCTTTGAATTTTGCACAGTTTCAAGATATAAAAAGAACTTCTTTACTTTGAAAACATTGATAGAAACAACTCACATTCAGTGACGCTTTAAACTATTTTGAGGAGGCAGTGACGAGGCAGATGATGTTAGGGCTTTGTTTGCCCCATTACACATAAATTTAAAGGTGAATTTCTGAAAGGATGCAAGACCTAGATACACTTCATACTGACCTGTTTTTATGTTTTCAAACTGTCGACTATTAACAATATCTCTGCTCATACATTGGTATTTTCCAAAAATGGGGTTTCAAATTTTTGGTAGTTATTAGGTTTTCTATTGCAGGTAAGCACAATCTTTGTGCTCAAGCTTTTGCAATAAAGTTGTAAAACCAAATGTAAAGCTTTTGGGACACCTGGTATATAGTTGTGCATTATTGTACATTGCATTTGCACAAAATTATATGTATATATCAAATATTACACAAACATAAAATATTATGTTCTCTTATGCTTGATAAAGTAAAAAATAAAATAATGATAAAAGCTAATAAATTAAAATAACCTTCTTCTGAAAACGTATTTGTTTCATCTTGAACGGTTTCATTCTGCATGTGTTCCATGTACTGTTTCATAACTTTCATAGCAAGTAAAGGATTTCGAAACTTAGTTGGTTGAATACATCCATTTTTTTCTATATAAGAAAACAAAAATCACTGTCAATACGTTTATTCTTCAACTTTGATTAAAACAGTACCAGGGTGAGTCAAGACAAATCTTGTTTGCTGATTTATACCTTGTTTAGAAAACATTTCATTTCATTCAACAGTTAAATGTATTTTAAAAAGAAGTAAATCATAGACATTATCTTTTCATCACTGCACAAAAAACATGCAAAAAATGAAAATTTAGTCAAAGAAATGTAGAAAAGCAATTGGTCAAAGTAGGTAAGGTGTTCATTCAATTAAAAATAATGTCAACGCAAGCAAATGAAAAATTATATCATATATCAGAAACTAAAAAACATATGACCAACTATCCTATTTCGTGGGGTCCCACAAATTTTTTGCCCTTCAGACTGGCTTAAAAGGAATCTAAATTTCATTAAAATCTACACCAAGTCATAAATCGCAAAAATTTTGTTCATAGCAGAAACAAGAACAAAGAAGAAGTGATTTCATAAGATTTCTAACTATTTTGTACCCATTAAAGATAAAGGACCAGTCAGTGAATTATATTTTGGTGTGAAATCCTTTATGTTTGTGCTTAGACATCTTTTGTATACATGGCAAAATATGGTATACACAATTTTGAAAATAATTGAATCTTCTGTGATCTCTCTAAAGTTACTAAATTTTGTTTACAATTTTAATTTCTGGTGGTTATGCATCATAGTTTCTTTACAAAATACATATAGCACTGTACACTACACAAGATTTATTCAAATTTCAGTGCTGAAGTTGTCTTGATAAAAAAAAATCAATTAAAAAATTATCTTCAGCCTTGTGATAGCTAGACTTGCCCAAAGTCTATTTCTTTCTTAATCCGAGAAAAGGAACTGAAGGAACTTTAGATAAAGAAATGAGAAAAGAACCTGAAAGAACTTGAGATAAACAAAGTTGTTTTTTTCCTCCTCATTTTTTCTCCCGAATTTCCCCTATTTGTTGTTGGATTAAAGACATTCTCTGTTCTCAATTTGTATTTAAAAAAAATAGATTTGGGGCAAGTCTACTGTATGTGATAGCCTAAGTTCATCCTAATAATTTATCAAATTTTAAATATTGTTGTTTTGACATGATTTGACATTGTAGTACATTATTCTCGCACAGCATAAAACCACACTCACTGACCAAATCATATATCTGTCTGCTAGAACTTACCCTCACAAATAAATAGGTTGCTAAATAACTTTATCCATGGCAATTTGTAACGCTTTGCAACATCAAGGGCTGTTTCATTGTTGTCATTTAGAATAAATAGGTTCCCACCATATCTTATCAATGTCAACATAATACTCCATTTGCCTTTACTTGCTGCTACATGCAAAGGAGTCCATCCAACTTCATCCTTCAAATTAGGATCAGCTTCATGCTTTAATAATGTTCCAACACATGCAGGAAAATTATTCATAACGGCACAATGCAATGGGGAGAAACCAATGTGAAATGCACCATCATTGCTAGTAATTTGATGAGAATGACATCTTGAGTGCAGTGCAGCAGGATCACATGGAAGTAATCTTTTTAGTTTAAAAATCTTGCCTTGGCATGCATAACTATGAAGACTACATATGTGCATCCAATCATTCCTTAGATGGTCAATGAGGTCTTTTGCAGATCTAAATGATACACTGCAGGAATCACACTGAGTGGCAATATCTAAAACAAAATAATTTACAACAAGTTACAATTTGTATGTCTCCTCTTATGATAATAGACATGAAAATAATTTAAGTAAAGTCCAGAAACAAAAGTTCCAAATGAATGATTTTATCTGCAATCAGAAAAAAGTCAAAATTGGTTATAATACAAACTCTTGCTAACAAATGTATGCTGACAAATCAAGATGGCAGTTTTCACCAAGACCTGGGGTGCACCAAAAACCCTCATAATGTAAGTACACATTTACATCTTGTTGTTACTTATAAGTTGTTGTTTTAATTATCTTAAAATGCAAGATAATACAAGTTTCCAGCAAAGCCCCTGATTGGAAACTTTGCAAATGTGCGCCAAAGTGTGCATTTTTTGTTTCTCTTTCTATTGTTCTTGCTGAAAACACACACTGAAGTTCTTTGGTGTGCAGAGCAAAGTTCCAGACTGTGCCAAGCTTGGGGAGAAATAGCAAGAAAACACAAAAATCCACCTGTACAGTTTTTGTTGTGTGCACAATCTTTCTGCTTTGGCAACTTATTTTGCTACACTTATGTTTTCAGGTTTTCATTGCAGATATTCTTACTGGCAATGATATGATAGTGGGGATGTGCAGATAGGTGTGCTGGGAAACTTTTGTGTTATTGGCCTTGTGGCATGGTGTGCATAATAATAATAATATACATGTTTATACAGGGTATATACCTTATCAATACTAAAAAGTATTGTTATTAACAAGGGCACTGTTAAAATTAAAATGTAATAAAAATTAATGATAGTAATCCTAATACAATGTAAAACTGGTCAAGGTAATTACAAGAAAATTTACAAGAAATCGTTTCAACAAGAATATCTTATATACAGGGAATCACTTTTAATTATGGTACTCTTTCAGTCTTGATCCAAATAGCACAATAGAGTTCAAGGAACGAATCTCCAAGGGAAGTTTGTTGTAACAGCGAGGTCCTTGAAACCAAAATGATTTTCTTGCTGCTTCCAGGCTGTATTCTATTAACAGGGTTCTGCACCACAGATCCGTGATCAGAGAAACAATAAAAACATTAGAACAAAATAATGAAAACAAATAGAATCCTCTTTATTGGCAGGATCCGAGAAAATTGTATGGAAGTACCATCTTCCTGTGTGTGCAGAGCAACATCTGAGTGTAATAATAAATATTGTGTACATTTTTTATTTTGGTTGCATCTGCATGCGTCATATCATTCACTACTGGTGCTTCTACATGTCAACACACCAGTCCCTCTTTGCTTGAATTGTTAAAACATTATTTCCATGAACAATGCATGGAATGATGCACTGTAAAATCTCTTCCAGCAGTGTGAGAGCAAACAAATTTTGCTCTCAAGACTCAGAGTTTTTGTTCAAGGAGTGCATGTGCCTATGTGTGCAGGAGCAAAGCAACAACAGGAAAGAAAAATTTCCCATCTTAAGAAAAGACTGCCTGCTTGCTGTGCTAACTGCTGAATAATAATAACATAATGCCATGTGCGCTGCTTATAAAAGTATGGTGACAACAGAACAAATTACAGTAAAATCTAGACAATTACATACAACTAACAGCAAGGACCGTACCCTTTGATATGAGGATTTTCCGCCGATCAAAGGTTTTTCTGCAAATCGAAGGAGAAAAAAGATCCTTCGATATGCGGAAAAACCTTCGATCGAAGGAACGAAATTGGAGAAAACGCGATTTCGTGAAAAACCCGTCTTTGCTGGAAAATCTGACTGTAGAAATGGATTCAGTGTCAAATTTCAGGGGGGGGGTCACCATTGTCTAAAAAAAATTTACCGTGGAAATAATGCAGCAGCAAGGGTTTTTCGGGATTTTCCGCTGATCGAGGGTTTTTTTTGCAAAATGAAGGGGAAAAAAATCCTTCAATCGACAGAAAAACCTTTGATCGAAGGAACAAAATTCTAGAAAACACAATTTTGTATCATTGCATGAAAAACTAACTGCAGAAATTGATTCAGCATCAATTGTTAGGGGGTTTGTCACCGAATGTAAAAAACATTTACAGTGGAAATACAGCAATGCAGCAACAAGGATTCTACCAAAATGACTTTTTAATTTCAGTAGGGGTAACATCAAAAGGGTAAGAGGAGGAGGGCTCCTCCCTCGTCGAACATCGGGGAACCCGCCACCTTTGGAGGAAAAAGTTTTGTTGGATAACCTGTCCATAAGAAATCCTCTATAATAAATTAGTATTAACTATTACTGTAAAAATCTATAACACAGCCTCAAAATTGCTACAGTTGCCCCATTTTGGGGGGAAATCCTGGCAGCATCTGTGAGCTGTTGAAAAGATAATTAATTTGTTCAATTTTTTAATAATTTTGCCAGAAACCTACCTATTTTGTCTAAAAGGAATTTATTTATCAGGTTTATCGGCATTTTGAAGTGAAATGAAACTAGATGGCCATGGCCTATGTGTGTTGTGACTTTTCCTGAAATTAGAATCACCCTTGAAAAGTGTACTTAAATTAATATCATATGTATAGTGTAATAAAATGAGGTTACTATGACTCCATTTATTTCGACCCCTCTTTGTTTATTGCGGTTGACTAACGTTTTGATGTGAGGTAGCCCAAAGTTCCCCCCTTATTTTTGCACTTTAGACTCAAGGAAAGGTTCTTAAAAATGTAAGATTTCACCCTCGAGACATTTGGTTCAACCCGATACGAAATTACCTAAATGATATATTTAAAGAGAACAGCAAATGTTGTTGAGAATAAATTTGTTTCTCACAAAACTTTGTCAACCAACTCGAGACGAAAAACTCTTTTTCCAAAATAACAAACTTTTGTCAGAATTTCGGACGAACTGGGGCCAAGGTTTAAAATCTTCATAGGGATATTTAACAATGAAAAATATTTTTTGCGTGTGTAACTTGGAGCAATGATATATGAAATATAAATTTGTAAATGAAAAGTTACATTGATTACTAAAAAATAAGGATAATTAACACGTTCACCAGGGTTCCAATGGCTCTGTACAATAAAAACAAGAACTGGCAAGAGTCAGTTATTCTGGGCCCACTGGAAAAGCTTAGGGGCCACAAACGTATCGATTTTGTTTCCGAAAGCGTCATTATGACGTTACTTCTCAGACCCTCCAAGGGGGGTCACGGTAATATTTGCCCAATATAAATAGCTTTACATTACATTTTGAACTTTGAATGATATTTGAGGTAAGAAAGAAAATAAAACTTTTCTTGAGCAA
>JAYJMH010011171.1:0-23264 GCA_036873815.1 Phacellophora camtschatica | reverse complement strand
TGTAGTCAATGATGCAACCTAGATAGATGAAGCTGCTTGGTTTTCAAGCCTAATAGAACGAAATGTATTCTTTGTGTAGTCAATGATACAACCTAGATAGATGAGGCTGCTTGGTTTTCAAGCCTAATAGAACAAAATGTATTCTTTGTGTAGTCAATGATGCAACCTAGATAGATAAATATGCTTGGTTTTCAAGCTTAATAGAAGGAAATGTATTCTTTGTGTAGTCAATGATGTAACCTAGATAGATGAATATGCTTGGTTTTCAAGCTTAATAGAAGGAAATTTATTCTTTGTGTAGTCAATGATACAACCTAGATAGATGAAGCTGCATGGTTTTCAAGCCTAATAGAATGAAATTTATTCTTTGTGTAGTCAATGATGCAACCTAGATAGATGAAGCTGCTTGGTTTTCAAGCCTAATAGAACGAAATGTATTCTTTGTGTGGTCAATGATACAACCTAGATAAATGAATCTGCTTGGTTTTCAAGCCTAATAGAAGGAAATGTATTCTTTGTGTGGTCAATGATACAACCTAGATAAATGAATCTGCTTGGTTTTCAAATCTAATGGATATTTTCCTCCGCAGTGACCTATTAGTTATTTTTTACTAATTAAAGAAACAAAATAGACTTAGAGCAATTCTAATTTGCTACTAAATCAATATGCAATGTACCAAGTTTATATGTGATCTGATATATTTTTATATATATACATACAATTTGTTATAGGAATCAGAGAAGGCGATGAAGGCTTTAAATGGAAAGCAATTACTTTCAAAGAAGGTTATTGTTAACTGGGCAAAGAAACAGATCTTAGATGAGGAAAAGGTATTTTGATTAAGCTACGTAGTAATTTCCACATTTGTTTTGTTTGAATAGGTTTTTGAAAAAATCTAAAACCTACCAGAAAGATTTTCATTGGAAAACCGATAACTTAAGGTTACCCTAGCATTTTTACAAGAAGGCAGGGTTACCCCAGCACAAGGGTCGAGGCTAGCTCGTTTTTACAAGCTAAATTTCATGGGTAGGGTAACCCTGGAAGCCAGGTCAATTGCATGGAAGGAGAAAAGAGGCTTCCAATGTCAATGAATTCAGTACCACAGAAAACAATTGAAGTTGATCCGGCGAGTTATGCTTAGTGGATCATTTACAAGGTGAAAAGTTGACTCTGCTGCCAGTGTAACCCTACCTTTCAGCTAAAGTGACCCACCCTAGCATGCTTGTTAACATGACAAGAGATTTACAAGAATTGGCCGAAGTCTAGGGTAACCCTACCCCCTTGTAAACAGGTCCTTAATCGGTAACTTTATGTTTGAATTTTTCAGGTTGGGTGCTCTTCTCGGAAAATATTTGAAGATGAAAAAACAGACAAGGATATTTCAAGGTAAATTATAGTTTTTGTTATAGTTCCTGCTTGCGTTATCTACTAAAACAGTGTCAAATAAAAAGTATGTTTCGGGTAACATTGTGACGAAATTTTACGGCCGATTCGTCGGAAGTTTGTTTTCTTAAACTTTTCTTTAGTACTTTCAAAAGGTTTGCAAACAATAATTTAATTCGCTTTTTCAATATGAAATTTTCTATATTTTTTTTAATTATCTGACATGCACTGAGTCAACGTTTTAATTCGATACAACTTTATTCATTATATTCAATTAATTCGACAAATTATTTACGTTTCGACATTTAATAAACCTTTTCGAAAATAAAACTCGTTCTATTGTGTAACAGGACTAGCCTCATTTTCAACATTGAAAATTCCTATCAGTAGAGAAAACGTTTAAACTTTAATGTCTTTTGGGTCCTTTTGGGGAGAAAGAAGCAATAATTTTCAACTGTTGAAATTCCCAAAAGGAATATCGAAATGTTAGAAAGAGGCATGGCATTGAAAAATTTATTTTACACTGAAGCTGTTTCTCGACTTAAAGCATAAGAAAATCTAGTTTTGCCTCTGTTTGTTTTCCGGCAATAACTCAATAGGTTTTCAACGGATTTTGCAGCGGATTGTGCCACACATTAAATCAAACCACATCAACAGTCTGGGAATATTTTAATGAAGAAAGCAGTGATTTTTGATACACATTTTTTTATAAGAAACTTTTTATAAGAAACTCATTGGTGAAAACCACGAAAATTTAAGAAACTTTTAATAGTGAATGAAAAATTGCTAAGAAACTTTTTAAATGTTTAGTGAAGATTACATAACGCTAAATGATTTTAATGGAGTAGATGATTGATTCAGTGAAGACGTTTTATCCTGTACCCAGTTTTTTAAATGTTTTTGTTGGAAAGAATGCATAGTAAAAAAACGGAATATTTTATATACAATTAAGAAACTTTTAAGAAACTTTTAGTAGTGACAATTGGTCACAAATGGTCCAAAATTAAGAAACTTTCACTAGTGGAGCCTTAGCCAGGTTTCTTATATTATAAAAAAATGTGTAGTATTTTAACGATGCCTGACGCCAAAAGGTTTTTTGACATAATCTTCCACAGTTGGTTGGACTACTCGAAGCACTGACATTTTTTATTTGGCCTCGTTAACACTTTGGAGAAGACACTCTCACGTTTTGTAAATATTTAACATAATGTACGTTATTATCTTAGGGACAGAAAAATCAAGGTTTTGGAGGCCAAATTGTTATCCATGGAGAGAAACGAAGAACCAGAGGTGAATCTTAGAACTGTCGAACACCAAAATGAACGACAGAATAGAAGAAATTACGGACATCCTTATGCATCTAGGTACCAAAAAAAGCGAAAAAGGTAACAGCGTTAATGTTTTTTTTTTTGTATTCATGGTTACAATCAGTTACTCCCAGGATGGGGGCCCTTGAGATCTAGACAAAACGATGGACAAATGACAAAGTTCGATGTTTTCCATTTTGAATTTGAATGAATTTAGTTTGAAGACAGCTTGTAGATCATTTAAGCTGACAAGACGTGAACTGGAACATGTTATGATGTTTTTTGATATTTCATTCAAAAATCTCCCCGAATTCTGACGGGGAGAGCTTTTTTGATTTTTGATTGTCTTAAAATATATGTACATTGGTGGTAAATTTCTCAATGTCTCGATAACAATGCTATCACATGTCAGTGGTTGATATCTCAAGATCTAAAGGCATCATTTTAAGATTTTGCGCTGCTTATTTTTCGTAAAATTTGAATTGAAGCGTGAAATTGCAAAAACACATTTTTGGTTTATTTACCTTGGACTGTTAAGCCTTGCTTTCTGATGTTACGTTAACTTTACTGCAAATAACGCTTCAGGGTTTAGCCTGGTCCTGTTAAACTTTGTTTTTAAATGTTAAGTATGCTATGCTGGAAATGTAAACATTTGAGGGTTTAAGTTTTATGTCACCCTTAACGAAGATATTTACATGCACGATCTGCAGAAAAATATCGAGGTGATCTGAAATGATAATATTTGTAACGCGTCAAACGCGGGTCAACCGCAGGAATATTTTAGGAACAATATTTAGTGCATGGTTACCTTGACCGCACATAAGGAAATCAATTATTCGTCATTGAAATATGGGAGCGGTTAAGAGATTAAAGAAATACAAAGAAATGCACTATTAACCAACACAATCATCAAGCTTCTGGCTATAGGATTTTAGCAGGAGAGCAGGGAATTCCTCCCTTGATTAAAGCTCAAGGGAGCTATTTCCATATGAATTCACTGATAATAACAAGAATAACTAACTTTGAAGCGAGGAGCGAGTTAGTTGTTATTGGAAAGCTATCTGCAACTCTCCTCTAACATTTGAGGGGAGCTGGAGTGGAGAGGAATGAGAGCTATAGCTCTATTCAAATGGTCATTCCTGGAGAATCATATTATGAGTGAGCCGAGGGAAAAATACCCGTAAATTAAGGCCGTTGGAGAAAAGACCACCCACTTTTGAGATTGGAGAAGGGACCACCTACCCCTAGCTCACTGACAGATATGATATATCTATGAAGTGCTGAAAAATGTTTGACAAATGTGCACTGAATTTGCTTAATGATAAGGTCATCATAGTTTCAGGAGATTTTGTTAGTAAATAGCTTATCCAATTTTGTCTAGCTTTAACTTATGAAAGTAAAGTGTAATTGGATTAATAATGTACATTTTAAGTATCAATTTTTCTTTTGTTTTCTTATCGTAAATGCAGCTCAGAAAAATCCTTTGCCAAAACATTCCATGATTGTTATGTTTTTGAATTCGGCTACGTGGCAAATTTTGGTGCTCTCCTAAATATTTTTCATCGGCTAAGCGTGTATTTACATAGAGAATTTCATCTCACTTCACTGTGTTTCTTCTATTGTTTTCTTAAGTGGATTAATTATCCTATTTCTTTTTCTCTTGCGCTTGCGTACAATTGATGGTTTCATATCCCACCTTCCAGCTAAACTGGCCCCAATGGTATTTCTTTTTTATAAGAACTGAAAACGGAAAATGTATTTTTCACCCAATAACAAACGAAGGAAAGATAGAAGAAAGAAAATGAGGAGGAGGAGAACGAGAAAAAAAGCGTAGCAAGATTTTTTCTCTGTCTTCCTCCTCATCTTCCTTCTTATGTTTTTCTCAGTTCTCAGCTCCTTCATCTTCTTTTCTCGGATTAAAAAAGAAATAGACTCATGGGAAGTTTAGGTTTCATCCGGGCCTCCAACATTTATATGGAAAATTTCATCCCGCCTGAGTGGCACCTCCCACCTCCCACCTCCCACCTCCCACCTCTTGCAGATTGAGCTCTCACTTGACCGGGATGAAACGTTTCCCATATAAAAGCAAGATTAAAATTACAAGGGTTTGTACAGAAAATGGGATCCCAACCCCTCAGCTTATGGGCTGGAAGGTGGAGGTGATTTTTCCATATTAACAGGCCCTAATTGGGGACTCAGGGGTGTTGGAAATTTGCCACCCCTGAATCTTTTAAAGGAACAATCTAAATCGGAAATACCCAAATCGGAAAGTCAATGTATCTATATAGGAAACTGGTTCACAAGCACGCTCCCGCGCAGCGTCTATATCTTCATCTTTACCAAAAGAAAAGCTCACTCATAGAAATATATATATTTGTGGGCTCATTGAAAAAGTTGTAATGAGAAGGAAGTTTCTGGACAAAGATGACACTTCTTGTATTTCTTGTTCTAAAAATTACAACAATACGGTTAGAAACTTGATTTTCCACTGGCCTAAAAATCTAGTACTTTTATATCAGTTTAAATTATAGTGTTTTAGTTTCTTATTTAAAAAGTCTGTAGACTACCAATGAAACCTCCAATGTATTTTTATTACATATTAATGTTGTAAAAACAGGACTGTGTTTTGTTCTACAACCAGCTTCACGAGTTTCCACAAAGGGAATCGAACTGCATTACAAAAAAAGTTTACTCAAATGTGTTTGTGGAACAAAACACAGATCTCCTGCATGCTGCAAAGGCACTGTGCAAATTTCAGCTTGATACCTCATTCCATTTGTGAGATATCACATTTAAGGAATTCAAAATCTAGTAGAATTAGCGTTTTTCGTAACAAGCAGTTTTCATGGTTCAACATGTGCCGGATTCACACTGGACTGCTTCTGCCTTTTCTTTTATCTTGGACATCTAAATATCCTTTCTTCTTCCAGATTGGAATCTTTTGTTTCTTGCGAACTTAAGTGCGCACTTGCGAGCGCACTTGAACATTGTTTTATTTCTTTTGTTCAATCGTTCTTGTATTGTTCTCATTGAAACTTTCAAGTGTGCAGAGCAAAGTTCTTCCAGACTGGGCTCAGTGTTCTTGTTTTCAGTATTCTGTTTCATTTAAGCTTAAATCTATCTATACCTTTTTTCTGAATATACTTTCTACAAGAATTGTTTTCTGAACACAAACTTGTGCAACACAAGCTTATGAACACAAATTCATGAAAATTTGAAAAATTCGATCTATGTACAGAAGAATAAATTTTCTTTGCGTCATTTTGAACTTTGTTCTGCATCAGGTGTGAACCAACGCCTATTTTCCATTGTTTAATTGGGAAGGTTTCCAAAGATCAAACTTTGCGTTGGAAGGAAGGTTGGTCACTTTTCTGAACTCTGATGAATCAATAACTGGAATGATTTTGGAAATGTCCCAAAGATAGTATTACATAGACGCTTTTGTTTGAGAAAGTTCTTTTTATGGGGTCATAAAGGCGGCAAAGCAGTAAGTAGTGCGCTGTTTTTTACACTCTCAATAACTGGACATAAAAGATTTACACGTTTTTAATAAGAACGACCTTTATGAGAAAAACCAGGCAGACGTTTGCATAAAAATGAGAAAAAAATTCGGCTCCAATTTGAAAAACAAAAAAATAAGTTAAAAAAGACGCCCAATTTTCTAAATAATAGTTACATATCATGTTTACTTTATGTAAACCGCACTAATCAACATAACAATGTAAAAATCATTCGTTGGGTTACTGCACTTATTTAGAGACTGGGCGTTAAATATGGTTAAGGGGAGAAGGAGAATTAGGGGGGCCTTGACATTTGTAGGCGCTTGTATAAGTGGGGGATCAAAAATTCTTAGCTTAAGAACTGAAGGTCTTAAAGAAACTTTAACTGTCTTTAACTTATTTGGCAGAATTAGAAAGAGAGAAAATTTGTTATGTTAAACCAATTGCTCCTCCATCTTGCCTTGCCATATTTAATGACCCGTCTGTTATGTGACATAACTTTTCAGAGCAAAAATGATAGTAAAAATAAGAAACACTCAAGGCTGAAACGGAGAAAATAGTAAAAAAAACACTGGAGCTAGCTGTTTTTATCAAAATGCTAGTGTTTACATTTATAAAAGTTCAACTTGCTGAAACCTGCACGTATTTGATTCCAAAAAACAATGTTTTTTTCGGGAGCTGATAAGCGTGTACATCTTGGTTTTGAGAGCATTTGTCGAAGAAGAAATCCGTATTTTAATCAATTCATTTCAATTTTATACATGGTATGCAAAACTACGACATTTAAAAATGTTGCAAACTATTCGACCCGAGGAAAGCAAAGCTTATCTTGCTGGGACCGATAATTTAAATATGTAAAAATAACATAAAGATATAAAAACAACAGTAACAAACATGCAGAAGTAAAATAAATTTTGTATAAGGTTATGGCTTTTTACTAATAGCATGCCACGCTGGAAGACTGTAATGGCAATTTAATTTGTATCAGAGCCTATCTTTGTGCTATATTACGACTATTTAGATGAACTTTAAGTCAGGCTTTCGTCTTTTGAATAGAAATTTAATTTCTCCTACATATAAATGACGAATGTGTTCTCCGTGAGAAGAGTAGCATAAATATGTCGTTCAGGTGATCAGTTTTATCTGTTCAGATGGGTTCACATGACAGTCGTCAACCACTAACAGTTTTCAACGTATCAAACTGTAATTCACCTTCGCCGCAAAGTATTCCTATTCTTGAAAAAAATAGACATTTTCACTTGTTGCGGGTAACTTGTGAAATGCCCTACGCGAAAAAACCGAGAATCTCAGGCTATTGTGTTGTGGGTCGGTGTTAGATCATAGTCAAGATGACGACACATCATCTCTAAATATATGACAAATGTTGTTCCTTTTTGAAATACACATTTTGAGATAAATTTTTATGAGCAATATGTACAACTGCTATTTGCCATATATCTAGAGATGGCGTCATTATTTTTATTATGATCTACCCCGAGTTTTAGGAGATAGTGGATGTGAAATTATGAAATAAAATGTGACTAATTGTATTTACCTGCAGCATCAAACCGAACGAGTGTGTTTGCTCTGGCGAAGCCCATTCGAGGAACCCATTTTCTCCTTCGTAGCTAGCTTCGATGCAGGAAAGTTCACGCAAAACAGACGATGTGAGTCACACTTTATTTTATAATTTCACATCAAATTTCTCCGAAAACCCGTTTCTTTTTGTGGTACCACTTTCCTCCACAGAGGTGAATGGTAATACATTAAACATCAAAATTTTGAGACGGTAAACTTTTGTAACGGTAAAATTTTGGGACTAAAAATTCGTCCCAAAATTTTACTGCCCCAATTTTTTGCTTTCTTAAAATTTTAATCGTCTGAAAATTTATATGCTGTACCCTATATAAAACAAAGTTTCATTTTTTACGAAAAACTGGGAAATTCTTGGAAAATTATCCAATAAACCATTCAAAATATCCATGAAGTTATCCACGATTCACAGAGCATACAGTGGCAATTGTGATGTTTAAAAAAGTTTAAAAACAATTTTCTTCATTCCAGCGAGTGAATGTTTATGATTTATTAAGTACGTAATTAGGGGTGAAATCTTATCACATTATACGTTTTAAACATTACACGTTTTTTTTATAAGAAACTCACTGGTGAAAACCACGAAAATTTAAGAAACTTTTACTAGTGAATGAAAAATTGCTATTAAACTTTTTAAATTTTTAGTGAAGATTACATAATGCTTAATGTTGAAAACAAATGCATAGTAAAAAAATGGAATTCTTTATATACAATTGAGAAACTTTTAAGAATCCTTACTAGTGAGCATTGGTCAATTCTAAAATAAAGAAATTTTCAGTAGTGGAGGTTTCTTATAAAAACAAACGTGTAGAATATATGAAAGCATCTCCTGCTTTTCTCTTTTTTACGAAATTATGAAAATCATCCCAAAATTACATAAAAAACGTCCCAAATTTCACGGAAAACTATTCTGAAATTTTGTGTCCCAAAATATTTTGTCCCAAAACTGTGCGTACCAAGATTTTGGTGTTTAATGTAAGCGAAAGGCGACCGGTAACGGTAATAGGCGAAATGCGAACGGTAGTAGGATCGTATTATTTTGAGTTTAGAATGCATTGTTGTACTGTATAACCATGACACAAGATTGCAGTATTCACATACTCAAATACCATGGATGAAGTAGAAACAAACTGAAAAAAAAACTGAATGAAGTAGAACAAAAAAGATCACAAATAACTTGCATAATTAATAAACAGCATTACGTAATCTGTTGAAAGCACACTAGTGCGCACGCATGTGTTTATGTTGTGGAAATGTGAAATGCTAACGGTTCATGAACAAATCGATATCATCTCCCCAACAAAGAAGATAACAATAAATAGTCGTAAATTAAACCAAAACGTCAAATCTCCTCCGCAGATCCATTTTACTTCATGGCATTGTTGAGTGTCTCCATAAGATGCCTTGCTTTGCTTGGCAAAATCGATTTAATAATCGCTGAGTTATACCGATTGAAAGTACATTATTTTGTTTTTGCAAAACCAAAGTTGAGTTGAATTTATATAAATGCAACATGAGTATGTCACATTCTGAAATGATCTAATAAGATATCCTCCTTCACCGATTCAGACATGGGCTTTTTTCTTTTACTTCCGTGATGCCATTGCGGTCAACCAGCAATCAAATTTAAATGTATCGTTGTATGTTGCCATCATTCATACATTGTCCAAATGTTAGTTCATATATTGATCAACACAGTCCAAATTTTTAGGCTCCTTCGTCAGAAAGAGCCAATTTTTAGTAAGGCATTAAAAAGACCAACCTCTGGCTTTGAGGAAACCTTAAAATTTGATTATAAAAATCCACCACAATTATTTTCCATGCGTGTAGCCTTTTTCCGCGATACCCGGTGTTTGTTTTTCTTCTACTGTGAAAGCTCTCTTGATTTTTTGTTTGCCAAGACAGACCTCGTTTTCGTGAAAGCCTTTAAGCGGAAACAAGACCAGACTTAAGAGAAATTAAGAGAAACGTACCGTAGAAGTTTGGTCATAAAAGGAGTTCTGGTAACACGGTATAGCCATGCGGTTTTTGCATTTAATCGCATTTTCAATGGAGAATTTGAATTTAACTGATTTTTTTGTATCAATGAAAAAAATTACTGTGAGTTTCGGGAACGTTGCAAAAACTGCAACCAGGGCTGCGCGAATTGTTACAAGTAGCCCTTATGATGCCTCTGCAGCTCCTTTATTACAAAGACTAGGCTGGCTTTCAATCGAACAGCTAATTGATAGAGAAACATCAACTATGGTGTCTAAATCATTAAGTTATCTTGCTTCGAAAAACCTCAGTCATATGTTCAGGCGATTATCTGATGTTCAAAATGGCCGGGTTTTACGAAACACAAAAAGCAATCTTGTCATACCAAGGATGAGAGCAAAATATAGTCAAATGTCATTTGCATACCGTGGAGCTGACAAATGGAATAAACTTGATTCAAATTAGCCCCCTCAATCCAGTCTTTTAAAATTCAACTGAAAGCTTTTAATTGAAAATTATTAAGGAGAGCAATTTGGGATTTTAATTTTGTTTTTTTTAGTTTAATATTGTAATTAGTTGTAAATCTTGATATTAAATTATTATTTTTTAAATGCAGGGCTAATTGTAAACAATATACTGAATTGTACCCCTGGATAAGGAATTTTAAGATTTGAAATGAAAATGAAAAATGAAAATACAAAAAGGACAGAAAATAAACAAAAAAGTAAATGAAAAAGAAAGGCTTGGGCTTCTCACAGGATGATGCATTTACTGCAAACATCAATATTTTTGGCGTTGTACCGGGTGTCCCATAAAAGGTGACAGCTTTGATCAAGGCTAGTGGTGCATGTTTCATGCAAATTTATCGGAAACAAGTTTTAAAATAAGTCTTGGTAGTCACCTTAAAAATTGATACCTAGTTTGTAAATAATTTTGCATCGAGAGTATATTAATTCTGAAAGTTCAAATTTGTTTACGAAATGAATTTAATGGTGCTTGGAAACACACTCGGACAGAAATAGAAAAACTGAAATTTAATTGCTTATTTATGGATGCAGGCATTTGGAGCGCTTTCTCTTTTTCAGCATTTTTACTAAAAATCTCCCAAAATGAAACAGCAATTTTGGTTTCAAAAAACTTAATAAAAACTGATTTTCAAGATTCATTTTGGAATCATTATTCAGAAGTGCTTTCAAAAACAAGGTATACCGCTGTGGTTCAGAAAATCCTACAAGACGACCCTTCACGAGCGTAGGCCAAAATCAAAACCTCTGGTTTTGGGTGGGAGAAAAATATGAGCATAAAATGTTACTATCTGAATTCTCAAACAACCAATATCAACAAGGCAGTTTTTATTCTCAAGCTAACTATAGAGGATTACTTAAAAACTAATTGTTGACGTATTTGAGCGATTTTATCAGCACTAGCCTTGATCAAACCTGTTGCCATTTTTTGGGACACCCTGTACATTTTCTGTAGCCTTTCACTATGATTTACTTTTAAGTGCGCCCTTTTGGTCACGGTTTCGTCTCAAGAAAATATTCAGACAACACACAACTTTCTAACGAACGAAGAGGGTTTGATAAAAGATCGTCATTGAATTGCATTTTGCGTCTGCTTTGCGCATTATGCTCTCAAAGATGTTTGCCGCCATCGATGTTATGGTGGGTTCACAAGCAGCCGAACCAAATTTATTTTACCATACTACACAATCCCGCCGAAATCATTTTCATGCCTTTCAATTAAGATTATAAACTTATTCATCAACTGTTACCATTTTCAAAGTTTCTTCCGAATATACTTTTTGAATAACGATTTCAGTAACATTATGTTTTGCGGTTCAGTATGACTTCTTCTCTTGTTTATCATTTATGGGTAATGACGAACATTTGGAGCGCCCGCCTCTGTATTCATTATCTCTTTCTTGATATGGTGGGCGAACACTGTTGGTTACAATTCAATAGAGATAGTAAAAAGGTCCGCAGTAAAGAGCGACCCATATTTCACAGATTCGGGCTTGCTTTGAAGCCAACCGAATCTCTTGAGTTAATTTAAACAAATGTTTTGTATTCACCACACTCCCAGAAAGAAGGTACTCCGGAGTACATTTAAGGATATTCAAAGCCAGCGTCTATTTGGTACTTTATAGGGCACTTAAAAATAGGTACCTCTGTTATTGTACTTCAGTTTAAGGTTACTCCAACCAGAGTCAGGGAAAACATTGGTCGGCATATTTTTTAAAATGCCATTTTTAAATTCATTGTTGTACCCAGCCAACACCATGCTAACGAGGTTAAAGACCTTTCTGGACTCTGGGCTACCCCCAGAGGTAGAGCTTGGCTCGGAGGATTGGAGGCAGAAAGGGTTTTTTCAGTTCAGCAATTACTGTTTCTTTAAAATGAGTAGGAAAATGGCTGACCAAGCCAACTTAAAAGCGGTTGGAGTGGTGGCGTCTGCCCCCCCCCCCCCCGCCCCCCTGCTTACTCTAGCGTACATTTTGAGGTAGTATAGACTTTCATTCTACTATAGCTTCACCAGTCGCATTCACAGGAAGGTCTTCAGTAACTGGAGTATTTACAAGATACCCTTTAGGATACTTAAAATGCTACTAAGGTACTCTGTAACGTTCAATTACCTAAATGCTAAAGCGTTACTCCCTCATTACTCTGTGACATTCAATTACCATTGCCTCAGGGTACTTTTGAGTAACGTAATGACTTCGAATAAGCGCTTATTTAATTTTGAGAATATTTAGGTGGGCGCTTATTCGAAAGTGGCGCTTATTTAGTTAAAAAAAAATAAACGAAAACTCAACGATATCAACAAAATTATTGAAACAGTTGTACTTTGTTTCTCTCGTTTTCCGAATCATTTATTCAATGATGCTTATTTCATTTGACCTGCAACGTGTGAAGTGGTGATTATTCGAGGGTGCGTTTATTCGATGCATTACGGTACCCTTGAAAACAATGATATTAGCCTCTGATAAGAAGCTTTATTTTTAAGTCTCAAGCGACTGTTGCAGAAGTCTGCGGAAAATTCGTAACCGTTTGTTTCTAGGGATAAAGGGTATTTGGTATTTTTCTTGGTCCTCCATTTTGATTTGTAAAGGAAAATAATATACGATGAGGCTGTCTTTCAATGTATTTAAGCGAAATGATATAGGTTCCAAAGGATTTATTGTGTTCCGCATTTTATACCATTAAATTTCTCGTCGATGTTTCGTTATTACTGACCAGATGAAACAGTAACAAATAGATAGGCACTTTATCTCATTTCAGCATCAAAACAATATGCTTTGTGACTTCACATTTGATTGCTTCGTCTATTGATGTTATCGTAACTAAGTGGAGATTTTTATGCTGAGACCACCTCACTGAGTGCCACTCGCCTCCTCGCTTTGACCGATAATGTCGTTTAACTTCTGGGTTTCGAAGATTCATAATTGACGTCAAAATTCAACGATGGGTAAGTTATAACATTTCATTTCCTTTCTAAATCACCAGCAGTTTCTCGCGCATTTTTGAGTGTACGTGTATTGGCGCGAAATATACTTTTGGGCAAGCATGCAAGACATCCCGAACAGAGGAGAATGCCTTTTTCTAGTTGTGTTCAGTTGGCAGTGTGGTGTAGATTTAAAACAAACCTTTTTTACACCTGTATAGGCCTGGGCATACTTATACGCAGCGACGACAGATGGTCTGAACGCAATCGGTGAAAATAATGTACAAAATTTAGTACCCAGATTATACCCAGATTATAAGAGATTTTTGTCCAAGACACGGCTGTGTTAAGAAAATCTTATAGCCAAAACCTACCCAAATGAGCTTCTAATCCCCGTGCCCTCAACATGTTATGTACCCCTCCCCCAGGGTGCATTCCATGTCAACGCCACGCCGAAGGCCACGCTGAAGGCCACGCCAATAATAATCTTTTTATGCCAGAAAAACAATTGATTTGTTCATTTCAATTTAATTTCAATTAATTTCTATTGTTTCCACCAAATTATTGCGCCAGTACGCCAAGGAAATTTATTTTCCATGCCGAAGATCTTCGGGCCTAAGTACATGGAATCTATCATCATTTATTTAAATTCTTACGATATACCCTGACCCCTCCCGGGCATCAACTGTACCATAGGCGTAGAGTTATGTTTTGGCCAGGGGGTACTGAGGAAATTATAAATTTGTGAGACAGTGTAAAATCTCCCTGGTCCCCTAACTCTACCTACGCCTGTGTAGCAACGGAATTTTTGACCAGTGCTGCCGATCCCACTTGCGATTTCTTAATCTTTTGACACTTCTTCTCAAGGCTGCTTTCATTTGTTCGATGTGACTTAACTCGTCGGCGAATTCAGGGGCGGATCCAGCAGAATATGGTGACCGGTTTTATTCTGAAAAGTAGGGGGCACAGAAAATTTTTTTAAGCGACCACGCTCTTTACTTTGGTTTCTCTGATCGGTTTTCCAAACCGCTGAAACCGGTCTGGATCCGCCCCTAGAATTAGGTTGCCGGGTTCATTTGCATGGAGGGGATTATCTACATCTGAATTTTCAATAGTTGCTGCTTCTCGTTCTCAGCACCGTGGTGAAAGAGATTAGTTAAAATCAAATCAAGATTGGTTTCCCAGGGTTAGTTACAATAGAACAACAAGAATTTATTTTTAAACAAAAAATTTACTTATGAATACATAATTCTTCGCTTGTATTCAAAGTAATTCCGGTGAATTTGTCAACACAACCATAACATCACTCATCAATATCAACGAAAACACGCTTTCTTTTTCTTGGATTTTTATTTGAATCGATTTAGATCATGCAGTTGTGCTGGCCGTTTACACCAGAACTACGATGTCCTGAATTGGTATTCTATTTTCAAACACAAGAGGTGAGTATTTCTAGAACCTGGTTTTAGTCGGTTAATAAATTATGTTCATGAAAATGGAAATTTGCATTATTTTTCAAGAAGCTCACGCAGGCTGCTGAAAATGTCATGATTGTTGGAATTTATTTGAATTTGTTGTTTTGGAAAATATTAGTGGTTGCAAGTGTAGTGAGCCCGTGGTGAGGTGTAATTGTACCTTAGGTTTATCTGAAAGCATAATCTCTCATAACTGCCACGTGGACCAGAATATTTAAATCCTGTCATAACGATATTTAGAACTTGTCAATTTTTACATCATTTCTACTCACAGTGTTTGAAATAAAAAGCTGTCTCCTCACAGTATATATTGGCCGTGGTAGCAATTCTGAGGCAATCTTAACGGTGAATGATTTTTTGTATAATCTAGTAAACTTGACAATGCTTCCATTCGCTGTCATTTCAGGCATAGAACAACTGCCAGTATGTTTGAACACGCTCACCACATCATTAAGAGGTTCAGTATTAGCCTTGCTTACTTACAAACGTAGATCTAAAAAGGCATTCCCTGCCATAATATTATCTGGTAAAGAATAAAAGTTTCAATAATTTTCGAATATTTCTCAAACATAAATAATTCTAGTAAATCTAATAAACTTGACAATGCTTCCACTCGCTGTCATTTCAGGCATAGAACAACTTCCAGTATGTTTGAACACTCACCACACAACGCTCACCACATCATTAAGAGGCTCAGCATTAGCTTTTCTAACTTACAAACGTAGATCGTAGATCTAAAAAGGCATTCCCTGCCATCATAATGTCTGGTAAAGAATAAACATTTTTAATAATGTTTTAATATTCCTCAAACATAAATAATTCTACTAAATCTAGTAAACCTAGTACACTTGACGGTGCTTCCATTCGCCGTCATTTCCGGCATAAAAGAACTGCCAGCATGTTTGAACAAGCTCATCACATCATCAAGAGGTTCAGTAAATTTTGGGAAACAACACATGCCTATCCCAAGGCTTTTTTAAACGCTTGGGCGGGTCTACGTGCTTGCTCTTGCCAGCTAACGTCAAAGTTAACTACTTTTCCTGGCTTACGTAACAGTTTACTGAAATCTAAAGGGGTGATGAAGCGATAGATCATTCATACACTCTTCAGTTGTATTATACAGTCAAATATACATTATACAGACTTAATATCCCAAATATCTTAAATATTTATGCAGATACAGACTAAACTTCCCCAATATACATTAGCTATTAAAGTATTTTTGTGGCAAAAAATAAAAGGGCTTGTCATTGTATTCAACTGAAATTTTATTTAGGACTGAACGTTTTTTTTATTAAAAAGAATTCTGTGTTGTGGTTCACATACCTGTCTGTATTAGACATCATTTACTTCCTATCAGCAGATTTATCTTCTGTCTTTCTCGGTATGGAGATAAATTGACTTAACTTTTTAAAGCCGTTTGTTTTGAGATGAATTTTCTTCTGAATAGATTTTATTCTGAAATTATTTCGTATCCACTGTTATATATCTTATTGTTTTCTCCTGTCTAAAGCATTTTTCTTAATCACCAAAAGCATCCTTTATTCAATCATAAATTGCTCGAGCAACAAAAGTATTATGGAAATTGTTTATAGTGATATATTCGACCAGAAGATCTTCTTAGCATTGTTTATCTTGTAATTCAGTTTGTGTTTTTTGAAAAATTAAGGTTTCAAGCTCGTTGTTCCAAACGCTATGGTATTTGTACGATTTCAATGTGCTTTATAGAGAGAAACATAGTGTTTTAAGTATTACACTGACTTAACCTCTTCAAGATGTGTATGCCTTTGGGGTCTTTGCTGGCCTTTGCTCTTGACAGTAAATCTTAAACTCTGTTTTCTTGTCCAAGTACTGCTTTTAAATTAACAACCATTTATCTGTCATTAAAAATACTTTAACCTGTTCGAAAGCAGTTGGCTGGTGTGGCTTAAAAGTTGCTGGGAGTGTCTTGCATCAAACGTCTTTATTTGGCCTCTGAACACACCAAGCCATTACGCTGAAAGATTTATTATAGGTTTTCGAATGTTATTTTTGCTCTATATCTGACCTCTTGGGTTTTTTGTTTTCTCTGAAGTTTGTCAAGATTTAGGTAATCATTCGTAATATACTTATGCTTCATCTTAATGCTGGTAACTACTTTCACAGTTCCTTACATGAAGTAATGCATGCTTCATTCATTTGTCAAGACACTGCTGGTTTGGTTTTGCGCCCCCTTTCATTGACCACGACACAGGGCTCTAAAAAGAAGGAAGTCACTTACCTTCTCTCCGTCTGCCGGCCATAGGGCACGTTCACATAATTATAGGTACGTATTCGTTTGAGAGTTTGCTTGCGATGATAATGTCTCTGTGTTTGCGTATAAACCAGGTGACCCAAAGAACTATCCCCGTTTGCAAGGCTGTAGTTTGAAATCCGCGAGGCTAAAAATTTCATATTTTCCTCAAAACAACGTCGGAAAGGCAAACTTAGAGTTTGGGATATCATCCAGTCGTCTGCGATCAGGTTTACCTGTCCAAAACTGCAAATTAAAATTGCCCTGGTTTGTGGGCTTCCAAGTCATTTTAAAGGAACACCATTCATTTCCAGTTCATGTTGTGAAATTGATCAGTGAGTTTGATCAGTGAATCTTATCAAATTTAAACGCCCAAGTCGCCAATAAAGCAAACAATTTGTTTTAATGTCAAAACATGGGCTAGGAGTTAATGATGTTCCTTCAAATTTATTTCAAAGCTCACGAATAAAGGCAATTAGAATTCAAATTTTGGACAGGTAAACATGGTCGCAGATGATTGGATGATATCCCAAACTCTAAGTTTGCCCTTTGGACTTCGTTTTGTGCACAATTTGAGATTTTTAACCTCACGAATTTCAAGCTACAGCCCTGCAAACGGGAATATTTTTTTTTTTGGCACACTCGCATGTTGGAAGCGACAGTAAATGTAGGAAGCTCGAGTGTCACCAAACATATTTTGTAAGAAAAATCCTTCAACAATATGCTGCCCTTTGTTGCGCACACTCAATCGATTTAATTTTCTTAAGGGTTTCAAATTGCACTCTCATTTTTTTTGGGTTGTTCTGACAAGACTTTTATGCAAGGTTTTGAAAACAAAGGAATGCAACTTTTTTTTTATATAGTATAGATCTTTTTTGTTGAATTTTAGATTATTATATGAGATAGCGCATTGGTATTTTAGATGCTCAGCCTCTGGGATTTTGAAATGCCCGCTTGGTAATTATGCAAGTATATGTGTTCTGAGGTTCTGAGAGTTCAGTAGAAATGTAATTTTCGACATTTCACTCCGGTTCAAACGCAAATGCCATTCTGCGAACCAGTGTTATTTTAACAATACGTCCGATTATATGCGTAGCTTATTATCCGTCCATTTATGAAGGCAATAGCGTAGAACAGAATCAATAGTGAAGAACAAAATTCGGAGTCAAGCAAGGAGCATGGGAAAATATTTTGAAGCCACGAACTTCATTTACTCAGAAACGCCCAGTTTTGTTGTTTCCACCTCCAGCACACCACCTTGTGGGGTACCCCTCCTTGTGTGGCTCCCCTCATTACGTCGTCACTCAATTCATACTTGTGTCCATAGCATTTTATTATTATACATATGCACGTAGTTTCGCAATTAATCTAGCACGAAGAACGAAATCAATAAAATGCTTTTCCAAAACCGAAATAAACAATTTCGATGTCATATTCTTTATCTGGAAAAGAGGTGTATGTACATGCTTCAAGACATCCCATTGTAGTACAGACGATAGACTTGTACACAATTTCGTCTCTAACTCTTTTTCTACCTATTGACTTTTCTTACGCCATCACTTCACTCTGGGACTTGTAATATTGCAAATTATGGCGCGATTAAAATCAACGCTAGCAGAGTTATGAAGGAATGAAAAGAGCGCATAACTCAAGCCTCGCCACTAACTTAAAACACAGGGAACTTCGTTGTTTCAAGTTGTTTAAAACTAAGTTTGAACCCTCCAAGTACTTGCAACAGATCAATGACTTTGCTACAAGACAGCGAATAGCAAAATTTAGATGTAGTGATCATGAGTTTATGATTGAACTGGGGCGGCACAAGAAGTTATCTGTTGAGGAAAGAGTTTGTAAAAAATGTAAAAATAATGCTGCCGAAGATGAGATTCATTTTCTCTGTGAATGCCCCGCGTATGACGATTTAAGAAAGGTGTATTTCAATTTTGATATTAGAAATCCCCCGATTGATAGAACTGAACTCTTTAAGCAAGTATTTGCCGATGACAGTGCAGGAAATACAAGAGTTTTAGGAAAATATTTAAAAGAAGCATTCCAAATGAAATGAAATGGATATTCCACAACCAGCATCCTTTTAATGTTCATGTTAACTCACTGTCATTGTTCTTGTTACTGTTATATATATATTTTATAGTTAGTTTAGTATTATCACCATGCCTTGTAATAGGTAGCGCATTTGATGTATAAAAAGAATATAAAATATATATATATATTACAGCAATACACTGCTGCGACAATTTTAGGTTCTCTGTCTCTGATTGGCTTAAATCAAACTTACCGCCGAATCGTAATCGAGAATGCCCTCCTACTGTGAAAAATTGCCTGCTCTGGAGTCTCAACTGCACGAAAGTCAAGGGGGTTATCAACTACAGCTTAAAATAGTATTATAGTTATTACTATTACTGTGAAACATCAATTATAAGCCCCCTGTCACATGATTTTATTGTTCTACTTTGTTCTAAGGGTCAAATTCGCGGGTAAATTCACGTTTTTTGAACACATTCCCTCAAAATTTGACTGATTCACATATTGTCGCAAGACATCAAAAATAGGAATTTCTGAATGGATGAGAACAACAATGTGAGGTTTGTTGACCAAAATTTATCATTTTATTGTATTTTGACACTTTAATGTCGAGCCATTATGTTTAAAATCCCTTAAAACAAATATTTTCTATCTTGAAAGTCAAATAGAAGTTGGAGTTAAAAATCGGCCTTGTAAGATAGGATCAGTTGAGCAACGCCAAGAGACTGCATCACCGAGCAGTTGCAGAATTTTTTGGACAAAAATTTGCCTTTTTGGTAAGTGTCGTTTTTTTTTGAGTCATCAGAAGTCAAGATCAAGCGCTTTCTTTCAGACCTGCCCTATTCATATACACGATCTTGAAGCATGATGGGACATATAGCAGAGTTTGTTCTATTTAGTTTGGGAGTGTTTACTTGAAACTTTCATAACTAACTTGGATTTGGTAAAAATCTATGGTACACGATGTTAAAGCGAAAACACGTGGCTACGTGGATGTGGGACATGCCATCACCCAATGATTAACCACTTGCGTGAGACATTCGGCCATCTCTGTTGGTTCAGTAATTTCAGAAGTCAAACAATAAGAGATTTATTTCCGCGATAGCATATTTGACATTTCTATAAATAAATATAGGAAATAGAAATTAATCGGTAGCCTGGTGCAATGGTTACGACTCCTGTCTCTCGCTTGAGCTGCCGGGGTTCGAACCCCAACCGCGTCTCCCAAAGTTCTCTCAGCTTTCCATCCTTTTGAGGTCGGTAAAATGAGTACCAGCTGGCTGGGGTTTAAGGGCGGTTATGGATAACCCGTTTCTCGTACTGGAAACAAGTCATCACGAGACTTTTGCAGGCTAGGCATGTTAAATTCGATCACTCACTCACTCAAGAATCCATGAAAATTGTCTAAACTGATAAAACTCGGGTATTTTATTGAGTATTCCAAAAATCGTGCAAAGTTTCTACGATACTCTCCCCCAAATCCAAATTGTATGTTACGCCCTTGACTGTTCCATAAGTTAATCGGAAATTAAGGATATTATAAAATTACCGATTAACGTTAGACGGAATGGAATAGAATAAAATTACGGAATGGAATGGCGTGGAAAATTGCAGGTTAAATTACATTGTCCAGAGAGCATGGTCGTTTCGTCGCAAGGCTTCGAAATCTTCCCGGCAGCCCTGGAAGGTCGTCTCTCAGTTTAACTTGCAGTATTTATTATTTTAGCATTAATTATTATATAATTATATTGTTCTACCTTATACAATTTATTTTTTTTTAGTACAAAGTTGGAATCCTTTTTGCTCTTTTCACGAGTGCGAGACTCTCAGGCAACGCCCGAGGGCCTAAGTCTTGATCGAAACAACTTTTGTCTTGTGACTTACTTCTATCTCACTAACATCGACAAACTTTTGCTATTCAACAATCAAACATCTGAAAGCACATTCATAACAATGGCCAGAAACCCTATGACACGCTTTCGTAATTTCTGCTACCAAGGGCTACCTTTTCCTTTTCCTTCTCGTTTTACTTTACCTGGCAGTTTTTTAATTTGGGCAAGGAATTTCAGCAAGGGATTTCAGTGTGGGTGTTCTCGTAAATAAGGACCTATTGTTGAAAAATACTGCAACTGCGGAGAGATTATGCTGTGGTTGTGGAAGGGTCAAAATTTGATCACGGAGAGTCATTTGAAAGCGCGCGTTTTTTTGCATACTTTTCGAATTCAAAGACGTTAAACTTTGCATTTCAATAATACAATAATCCGAAACTTTGCAAAGTAAATTTTTATCTATGAAAACGAGTTTCTCTACTGTCGACAGTTGCTTTCATTCGCGCTTTTCGTGCAATGATTGCGAGTCTTTAAGCATATTTCAGACCCCGGGGGGAGGGGGAGGGGAGGGGAGGGGAGTACATGTCCCACGGTCGGACGGGAGTGTGCCGCGGAGATTTTATAAACCCACCCATCTTTAATGCTCAAATTTTCGTATCATTTCAAATCACCCAACATTAAGGACAATTTTTAACATCTAACCCAACATAACAGCATTTTGCTAAAAATCATACCCATCGGTTTAGAGAATTTCCTGCCCTCGAGTCCATCCATATCGGTGGCACATACCTGTATCAAGATATATAAAGTACCCCCCCCCCCTGGGATTTCAGATTATCGATGATTATTTTCATGGATAGACTATAAGAATGGGCGCTGACGCAGACCAAAAACTCCCGAAATTTTGATGCTGACTCTCTCTTTGCAGGCATAAATGTGTCGCTCGTCACTTTCTTTAATCTTTACTGCCAAGGTATGTTGATATTTTTATTCTAGCCACAGTGAATGTTGTTGATCTGCATTCACATTAAATTCGCTACCGATCACCATTATTATGGGACCATTATGGAATCAAGATCTTTTCGATCTTTTAGTGCTATCCCTGCCACTCATGTTTAGGGGTGTGTGTTTTTAAATTTGTTTTTATGTATTCGTTTCTTTACTTAAATTTGTGTAACATTTTTATCCTTTTTTTTTAATTTTAAATTGTAAACTTTTAATTATGTGGCAAATAAAACTTACTTACTTACTTACCAAGGCAGTATGTCCTCAACGAAGGAGATTTTCTTTTGAGGTTTGACTTTTTAAACCAGGCTTAAAAACTTGGCTTCGTAATGAACTAAAACACAAATTATCTGCATTTTTATGTGCATATTCAATCCTCGTTTGGAAGTGAAGATTAGTCTTTTCATGCTCAAATTTCAGAATATGCCAAATATTTTGCAAATCCCAAATTGTTAGGTAGTTGGTTCACGGTCAAGAAAGATTTGTCTTTACCTATTTGATCTGATATTTTCTTTATTTTCGCTAAAGCCATCTGCACTATTTATTTGTAGTGATCTTTTGTTTTTAAAGATCTCTTGAGGATCGGGTGAGGATTCCTTCATTGACCGTTTCAGTAAACTTGCAAACACTGTCCACTTCCATCTTAACCAACGCTAATCTCTTTCTATCAAAGATTCTGTTTCCATTCCAGGGGGTGGTAGTTTTTTCCTCAAAATTATTCTTTTTTGCTGTACACGTTTTTTATAAGAAACATGGCTAAGGCTACACTTATCAACGTTTCTTCATTTTGGACCATTTTAGACCTAATTTCACCAGTAAAATTTTCTTTATTGTATATATAAAATTCCCGATTTTTGCTAGGCATCCTTTTTTCAACGAAAACATTACAAAAACTGGGAAAACTTTGTACAGGATAGAAGTCTTCGCTAAATCAATCATCTAGCATTAGAAATTTTAAAAGTTTCTTAGCAATTTCGTTGGTTTCACCAGTTGGTTTGAATTTTCGTTGGTTTCACCAGTGAGTTTCTTATAAAACGTTTCTTATACCAAAAAAGACGTATTGGCCTAGTTGTTCTTGCTTCATGCGCCAGAGGTAAGAATTTCAAGCAGACTTATTTTTTACAATTACTGTTTCTGTGGGGTATAATTACTTATTACCGTTTAGTTACCACGTTATTTCGTTTGTTAAGGTTCCTGGTCCCCGTAAAGTTAGACCAACCAGACCGTAAGGTAGGCTGTCAAAAATTGATTGCTCCACATTATGCGTCTTCTGAAAAAATTGTTTTGAAGTCAGCGCCAATAATAATAATAATAATAATAATCATCATCATAAAAAATCATAAATTACGTAATACCAGTTGAACAAACAAAATTGATGGGACTCCACACACCAACCAGTGGTAAAATGAGAGCCCCATTTTAACATTAAAAACTAATT
>JAYJMH010011160.1:0-23269 GCA_036873815.1 Phacellophora camtschatica | reverse complement strand
AGAAGGTATAGTAGGTTGTAACATGTATTGTAACATTTTAGATAAATATAAAAAAAAGAATTATTATTGTTATTGTTATTGTTATTGTTATTGTTATTGTTATTGTTATTGTTATTGTTATTGTTAAAAGATGGCAATGTTATTAAAATTTATATTGTTTTAATTACACTGAAAAACGTTTAATACTGTTAAATGTTGAGGCCCCACATAGGCCACTGACTTGATGACACCGTTGTATAATTGTCTCCATATGTTCAAAACTCTTTGAGAGTAAAAATTTCGTCTCTTTTCATGCTTCACTATTGGTTTCGTCAACTTCCATTTGTGACCCCTTTCCCTTTCATTTCCGTGGAAAAATGATCATGGTTGATTTTGACTTTTCCACTCATTTTCTTATAATATATGTTTCTATCAGATTTTCTTCCAGCCTTCTATCCACTGGAGATGTCAGATTTAGTCTTTTCAGTCTTTCTTTGAGTTCTTTGTACTCAACATTCCTCATTCCAACGAAGAATATATATGTTTTAAATCGTCAAAAGCACAGAAGGAAGAAATGATAATGAGCAGATTTAAAAAGTTAGATCTATTTAGGGAACAAAGAAGAGTCAACAGTATTTTGTTATCATTTTTAATCAAAGTCCTTTTTATGTATTTCTATCTAATGGGTATTATTTTTTCCATATGTATATCTAGCAACGCCATAGCAGCCATTGGGGAGAAATGAAACGGAAGATATATTATTTTGGTTGTCACTGATTTAAATTTATCGTCATTCCAGACCCCCCGCCCTACTTCTCCCCCCTATTGCTCCAGCCTTGCTTTTGCTCCCGTCCCAGAAATGTAGTTCTTTGTCCTCCATGCGGTGTTCAGAAAGAAATTGATAAATTTGATAACACTGCTTTCCCTTTCAGCTTGGAATCTTGGACTGACTTGCCAAGAAAGCCACAAAGAAAAGTTCGATCTTTTCGTTCTCTGTTTTGAGGTTAGTTTTGAAAGCAATCCATCTTGGATCTAAAAATTCATTTCATTTCATGTTTACAATTTTTACTCATCATATTGCAAATCTGAAAGTGTAATCATCAACGTTTTGTCCTTCTCTTTCCAATTGTTACCTCCACGTATTTTTATTATTGCAACCACATACAGGGCCAGAGCCTCATGGGGTGTGGGGTGTGACCTCATGGAGTGTGACACCCTCTGGAATAGTAAAACAATATTTACTCGCCAATTTCATCTCATCTGGCAATTCAGTATACAAGCTAAGCTTACTATTTATCGGAAAATTTCATATTCTTCTCGGTAAATTTTTCGTGCCACCCCCTTCTACAGTCGCCTAGGGTCGGTCCTGTTTGTATATTCATGTGTAGATTTGAGATACCATTTGGAAGCAGTTTAACACAATGATGCAAAACATTGTACGAATTTACAGGTTTCTTTCACAGAAACTGGACTCAGGGGTTGCTTGGCACCAAGGTATTCTTAAATCTGATGGCATTTTACAACCAAAATTTTCCTATAAATTTCTTAATTTTTGAATGTCCTAAACTCTCTTTTATTTATATTTATGCCCAAAGGTACAACAGCGCATTTGATTTTAATAATTAATAATAATGATAATGATACACAACTGGTGACCTAAAAAACTCTCCGAAAAACCAAAAAATCTCTGTTTGTAAAGTTGCAGTTCGAAATTTGTGAAGCTACACATCTGCAGTTCTACTCCATACCACGTTAAAAGGGCAAATTTAGAGTTTGGGATATCAACCATTCGTCTGTAATCATGTTTACCTGTCTAAAAGTCAATTTAAAAGACCACCATCTGTTTCCAGTTCACATTTCGACATTAAAACAACCCGGATGCTCCTATACCAGTGAATCCCTTCATACTTTAAACTTCTAAGTTGTCGTTAAAGTTTGCACGTTATTTTAATATCAAAACATAGACTGGAATTGAATGATGCTTCTTTAAATTGACGTGAAAGCTGTTGGGGCAATTTTAATTTCACGTTTTGGACATGTGAACGTGGTTACAGATGCCTGGATGACATTAGAAGCTTTGAGTCTGCTCTTCGGACGCCATATTAAGCACAATTCTAGACTTGTAGCCTCACAGATTTCAAACTACAGCCTTGCAAACAGAGATAGTTTTTTCTTGCCTTGCAAACAGAGATAATTTGTTCTTGCCTTGCAAACAGAGATAGTTTGGGTAAACCGGTAGTTCCTATTAGATTCTTATTGAAAATTGTTGCATATAAACTGGAAATCAATATTTTACTTGAAAAATTGTCGAATGGAGATTTTTACGATTTAGTTTTGACATTTCAGTTGTCACAACTAATTCCAGAAAAAAGCAGCAAAGTGCAGCAAAAATCCTGCTTGCTAATGGCATCAGCTGCTGGTATCGAAACTGCAAAACAGACGAAAGAATCAAATGAAAAGGTTTTTATCTTACATTTCATAATGCTGAATTATAAATTAAATTTTAATTAAGTTTCAAAACATGTGAGCAGTGTTAACAAAATCAAAAAACAGGCCACCATGCATTTTCTGTTAATTTCGAATAAGTAAACTCAAAATTGTAAAATTCATCCTTAAAAAATATCTTTGTCGTGTTGACGAAATAAACATCGTGCATGAAAGGTAATGTGTCCATTTAAGTAAAACTGCTTCACTGGGGAGGAATATCTATTGCTCAATGTGTAACTAGCCAATGTGCTACGTACTAATCAGTAACTAGCCAATAAGGTGTGCCACGAGTCAGCAATTATTCAGAGTGCCACGAGTCAGCAATTAAGGTGTGCCTAGCCAATAAGGTGTGCCACGAGTCAGCAAGATTATTAAGAGTACACCTATATTTTATATGGACACATTACCTTACAGATAGGTGTTCACACAACTTTTCTTGTAAATCCCTGACAAACCCATCCATCCATTTCCACTAGCCATAACTTAATATTTTAGGATGATGAGTCTCTTCTTGTTAGGCTATCTACTTATTGAGCTCCTTTTAAATAATTTTCTTTATGCAACTTAGTTGATGCATTTGTTGCAATGCTTATCATTACATTTTCTATTTGCTTGCGATTTTCATTCATTTGTTTCTGTTGTAAATTAAATTTTATTTTGAAAATGAACAGAACTGGAAAGCAATTAATTAACGTTAGATTAATAGATTGATAGACTGAAAGTTTAATAAGTATCAGATGACCCAAACAAATTCCGTTTCCAGTACTTTAGCTCGAAATCCATGAAGCTGTGAATCTCAAATTTTGCTCAAAACGACTTTCAAAGAGCAAACTCAGAGTTTGGAACATCATCACGTCATCTGCGACCACGCTTGTGTCTAAATTTGAAACTAAGATTGCCCTAATCCGTGAGCTTTCATATGGATTTGAAGAAACATCATTTATTTCCAGTCAATCGTTTGACATTAAAGCAACCTACTTGCTTTAATTGCTACTTGGAAGTTTAAAATTTGAAAGATGCACCAATCAAACTCCCAATTTGGCATTGGAGCAACCAGGTTGTTTTATTATCAATATGGGGACTGGAAACAAATAGCATTCCTTCAAATTGACTTCAAAGTTCCAGTTTTGTACAAATAAACATGATTGGAGGTGACTGGATGATATTTCAAACTATAAGTTTACATTTCGGACGTCGTTTTGAGTAGAATTTAAGGTTAGTAGCCTCGCAAATTTCAGCTACATCCCTGTAAATGGAGATCGTTTTTTTTTGGACAACCTACTTTCCAAGGTTTGTTTTCCTGGTTGGTGCAACTTGCAAGCCCATTTTTTGGAGATTCAGAATATAATAGGTTACTAAACATATCATTTATTTTTGAAATTTATTCATAATTCAGTGGCGTTGTAACGAATTTCATATTGAGGGGGCTGTTAACACGAAAACTGAGAAATGCAATTTCACCTTTATAATGTTTCTTCAAAACCTAACCTAACGAACAATTTGTTGAAAATTATTGGGGGGCTGGAGCTCCCCCAGCCCCCCAATTCCAACGCCACTGTAATTATTTTACTCATACACTCAAGAAATACATGGCAAGCAAAATTATGCAGAGAAATATGTTAGCGTTTTAATTATGAAGAGAAATATGTTTATCTTAGCATTGGCTTTAATATTTAAGGCTCAGTTTCTTAACTTGTAGTTTCTTGATAGCGGAGATCTATTGTACTTTAAACTATATAAAGAGTTATAAAATATTGTTTTTTTTTAAATATTTTTTTAAGAATCGCTTTTTAAAAGAAGTCATATCACATATACAAAAATGCGAAAATGTTTATAAAGAAATAACGAAGAACCAACCATTAAAAGGTATGTCGATAATGTGTCTATTTTTAAAACGATTAAATCAGTCCGTCACCAGTTGCATTTTCTGTCATAAACAAAAAATTGGGGGTGGAGGGGTTAATACTTTACTTTATTACATACCAATTAAAATTTTCCCTATTTAGTAAAATTGTCCTATTTAACAAAATTTGTCCTTTAAAATATTTTTCACTTGTGACATTTGAAACAGTTTCGTTATAGTTTTCATTTAGCATTAGATAACTAATAAGACAAGAGAGTTTTGCTTTCTAGAAAACAAACAAAAGTTATCGTAAAATGTCTTCATGAATTCTCAAAGATTCTTCCCACTTTTTTCCAAAGGAAAAGAACCAGACCAAACGTTAGCCATGCTGATTTGTTTGGAATTTGAAGCCAAGGCAAGATTAGGAAATGGCAACCTTGATATACTGATCGAGAAAGCACAATCTTTGGTGAATGTTGATACAAAAACTTTTGAAACAATTGCAGGTGGGTTTTTATGAAAATAGTAGAGCAGAATTCAAGTGAAACGGAAATATTACAAGGTGTTCTCATTATATCTATGCATGCTTTCAACGCTACTGTGGAGGCGCGATAATATATATATATATATATATATATTGATCTTGTTGTAGCCATTATTAGCAAAAATGTCAACTTGAAGTCTGATACCTTACCAATGTCTGAACTAACTCTGTTAATTTCAAGCAATATTTGTAGAACTTCAACATTGGGCATAAACATTTCACATTTTTAATCATGGTTGGTTTACCTATGATTTGTTTATCTATGGTTGGTTTGCCCACGGTTGGGTTACCTATGGTTGGATTACTGGTGATTGGTTTTTCTATGATTTGTTTACCTATAGCTTGGTTTGCTTGTGATTAGTCCAAGTATGGTTGATTTGCCCGTGGTTGGTTTACTGTTAGTAGTTTTTCTTGTGATTGGTTTACCTGATGTTGGTTTGCCTGTGGTTGGTTTACCTATGGATGGTTTACCTATGGCTGATTTGCCTGTAGTTGGCTTGCCTGTGGTTGATTTACCCGTGGTTGGTTTACAGTTAGGGTGCTCAGTAGGCCATTTCAATGTGAGGGTTGTGCCATTTAACGTGTGAAATCAAACTCTAAAAGTTATCAATTTTCCAAAAAATAAAAGTCAACAATTTAGTTCGAAAATTATTGTCTGACAAATTTGTGATCTTTCTCAAAATGATAGCCTATAATTTATTTTGTGCCTATAAGAACCAACTCCCAAAAATTGAGCATCCCGCACCGGTTTATATTAATTAACCTGTATATATAGTAATTAACCGGTATATATAGTAATTACCATGTATATATAGTCCGGTATATATAGTCATTAACCGGTATATATAGTAATTAACCGGTATATATAGTAATTAACCGGTGTGTATAATTAACCAAGGGGTATTAACTGAGAATAAATTAGAACGCGATATAGTTCAGGAGATAAACTAACCTTTTAGAAATACCATGATGCGCTTGAATAATAATTTCTGTTTCATCTAAAATTGTTGTCATTTTTTCTTTTTGTAGCCACAGCATTTAGCTTATCCTCTGATTGTGTGCCTGCTGGCATAAAGGCATTGAAGATTGCTATTAAACATCATTTAGAGAACTGTGAAGCTTGCAATTACATGCAACTAAGGTTTGTTTTGCTTCATAAACACCAGTTATTTATGGATTTTAATTTTTAATTCATTTATTTATTTATAGTTAGTACCAAACTTTCAGTAAAAAAGTAACTAAAAGTCTGGGACCGATGATCAAATATGGCGAAGGGGAAGGAGGACAGGAGGGTAAGGAGGACAAGTTAAGTGGGCCTGGTATTCTGTGAAGAGGGTCTACAAAAATGTTTATCTTCGAAAACAGGGGTCCTTCAAAAGACTTCAAAAGGAAACAGGGGTCTTTAACGTATTTGGCAGGGAAAATTTTCAGTTAGGGAGTCCTGAAAATTTATTATATCAAACCAATTTCTCCTGCATCTCCTTAGCCATATTTAATGAAAGAGCAAAAATATGAAAGTACGTGCCCGTCAACAGGTTCAAATAAAAACAAAAACAGGAATTAAACAATAAAATTAAACAAGCCAAAATAATTAATTAAAATAAAATAAATAAAACAAAAAAAAATTTATAAAGAGCCTGCTCACATGCTATGAAAGTACTATGCCCACTTATTTTTATATCAGTAGGTGTGGTATCCAAGGTAGGGTAAAGGTAAGGGTTACATATATCTTTCAGCAAAGATCTTCACACCCTTGTAAACGTATCAATTCAAGAAGGAGGAAACAGTAATCCTCAAAATAAAGAAGAAGCATTTCAATATTATAAACAGATTCTTGAAATTATACAAAAGGCTCCAAAGGTAAACTATAGTTATTCTGTATTATTTAATTACATCATCTAATTTATGTATCCCCTAAAAAAGTAATAATTTATAGCAATTATTAAAAAGATGGAATTGAATACTAGACCGGTGATATTATAGCACAAATTCAGGACGAGGATATCCAAACTTTTTGGGATACATTGAAATGAGACTATAAGAGTTCTATTCTCAAAATTCGAATCTTCCATTGTTCTTCCAAGTTCGAATAACGATGATGAGGCGGAAAATCCAAGTCCAGAAAGTTTCTTAAATTTTTATGAGCCGTAGTATAGTCTTGCATAAATACGACGATTGTAATAAGTCTAGTTAAATACAATAACATTACTTCATGTAATTTAGAAAATGAATACCATATGATGTTGATTGTGGTACCAACATAAATGCGAAATTAAATACAGAAACCATTGACTGCCAACAGATTGCACAGCGTCTCGAGCATATCCTCTTTATCAAGTCGGATGAAGAGTAAATAGGGAGGTTTAGATCCAGAACGAGTACAAGTTCGAATACAAGGTTCGAAAATACATTCCAAAAGGGGGATTAGCAAATGAAATAGCTTTATTTATAAATGTTATTCTATATGTTCGCAATGCCAAAGGTTCTTGGTTAGGCCTTCTCGCTGTCACTGTAATTAAGCTAATTTCCCTCTAGCTTGGAGTCTACAGCTCTTGTTCTTCCAAAGGACGACCAAAAGTAGTCAATTTCACGTTGCAGATTTGACAAGCACAGCATTTAGATACCCCATGGGAACAAAATTTCCCCCAAGCTTATCCTTTATATTTTAAATTCAGTTGTTTTCCATGTCGTATTTATACTATCCTTGTTCTGGATCTAAACATCCCTATCATGCCCATTTTCTCAATCAAGTTATTTGTTTCTATAACGAAAAGATCAATTTATTTTCATCAAAACAATTAAAGTGAGGCATTTTCTGTACAGTTTCGTGCTTGGAAAGCTGCTAACTGCTAAAACATAAAAGTGCAGCGTAAAGCAAGAATGTATTAATTACACCAAATTTATCTGATTTAGAAATGTGCTTTTAAAAACTTTGTTGGAAATTGTAAGCGAGAATCATTATTTACTAGGTGTCCCAGAAAAAAGACCACACGTTTGAAAAACTTTTGTGGAGGAGCTTTCCTTTATTACTTCTATTTCTAGTTGCATTTTATAAAATGGACTTCAACTTAGAATTTGATACCTTATTGGTAAAATCAATTGAATAGGCCAAATAATAACAACAAATTTTGGGCTTCTTCAAAACCAGAGATTGGCCTTTCCATTGTACTGCTGAAAATAGGTTTTTTTGGCAAAGGAGCTTTGAAATTAACATTTGAACAGCATTGATCAATGAATGGCAACTCACAACGATACTTTAAAATCTAATTGCGGGTTGAAAGGAGATAACACTAAGAAAACAAAAGAGGCTGATGTCTGACTTGGTCAAGGAGGACATTTTATGAAAATTTATCGTTATGTTGAATACATAATTCGATTATTGAATAATTCTACTTTCTTTTGTCGCGAGAATATGACTGCTCTAACATTGAGTTTTACCTCAGATAAATTTAGCATCCGTCACATGATTTTGACGCGTACGGTCATCATCAAAACATCTGGTTTTGAAGAAATACAAAATTTGCACTTTCATTTGTCGTAAGTCAGTGATTATCGAGTCAATTTAGCTAAGCAAGGTGTCAAACTTTAAGTTGAAACCTCTTCTATAGCACTCAAGCAGAAACAGTAATATGAAAATTCAAACTTCTCCATATCACCTTTGGAAACGTGTAGCCATTTTTGGGACACTTATGATACTTTCAGGTTCAAAATAGCTGGTTGAAACCCTTTAATAAGTTCCCGATTTATGCAATACTGCAATTAAATTTAACGACATTACTTTTCAATACTTTTTTCTGTTTAACAGTGTGATGATTTTGTCTGTGGCGAACCGCGACGATTCTTGTTAAAAATTTTATCCTGGCAAATTTTAATGAAATTGCCTATTGCTTTCTGTTGAAAACAATATTGAAGATATTATTTTAAGAAAAATTTAGAAAACACAATAGGTTGATCACGAATTATTTTTCAGGACGCATATCCAGAAATGGAGATTTTATGGCTGATGACAAAAGCTTGGAATTGTGGTGTTCATTTGTTCAGGTGCCGTTTTGTTATGCTATAAACCAGATTGCAGTTTAGCAAATGCACGTTGGGGGAATACAAAAATATTATTCCGAAGTACGAAAATAAAACAACACAATAATGCAAATAACGATGTGGAATCTGCAAATCATTAAAAAAGAAAAACACATAAGCAAATCGAAATGTGTTTTCGAAAACAAAACTAAGATTTGTCAAAACACAATTAGGATATGCTATAAAATAACAAATGAATTGTATATGCTAAAAAATGAAAGTTTACAGTTTGGTAAACCGGATGACCCAAAAGAATGCTCACACTTTCGATAAATCACCAAAATTAGATTTTATAGATTTGATTTGATGATTAATTATAGCCGCAAAATAACAAGCATCAAAACCAGGTTGCTTATGAAACTTTTATCGAGTTTAAGCTACTTCTAGAATCATTTTATCGAGTTTAAGCTACTTCTAGAATCATTGACTTTGCGAAACGCAAATTGTTGTTTCCTACAACAGTTTATTCTGTTTCCCACAAAGGGTGTTGTTGTTGTTGTAAGATATTGTTGCTAGAAGTTGTTGTTCCCTACAGCAGTTTATTCTTCCTTATCTCCTGCACACGTATAGGTTGTTGTTCAACCACACTTTTACATCGCCCAAGGATACCAGGGATTAGGAAACAGCAGCTCGCGTTTCTTGAAGCACATGCTACGATGTTAAATATTCTGACAACTAATTTAAGTTGTTACGTTATTACGTACGCAGTGTAGACACTGTGTAGACACTGCGCAAAAATAAGAAACATTCGTAACAAAAAAACATTTTTTGGGCCATTTGGTACTCGAATTACAATTGCAAAAAATTATTTTTTGTTTACAGTGCACGTGAATATGAAGCATGTGAAAAGTGGTGTGGCATGGGGATGAAATTGCTGGGTCAGCTTGATTCACTCAAATCAAATTACGATACACATGTAAGCTGAAGCTGTATTCTTCAAAAATCCATTTGAAATGCTTGCATATTTTTTAGTAAATACTTAAGTATACTGTCGATAACGTTATTACGTTATTACGTACGATAAATTTACATATGTAAGTCTTCGTTTTTGCTCTTTATCAAGACTAAATTATCGCTGTATTTTCTCAGAGCTGAACCAAAAGCGATAAATCAAATATAAATCAAAATCAATCAAAATTGTATAAGTCAAACACCAAATTTAAGCTGTTTTGTATTGCAGATGACGAGCGTTTTTGGTGAAATGTTGGAAAGAAGAGAACGCATAACTACCAGAATTCAAGTGGAAGAATGAATGAAACTTTTAATGAAGCAATTAAACACTAGTAAACTTACGATTAAAAGTTTTCAACTTCAATGTGCCGAAATTTATTACTTTTCTATCTTATTGGCAAAGTTTTTATTTGTTTACAAATTTAAAAACTACTGTTGTTTTATTAATTCTAATTTATTGAGGACTTTCTTTTCTTGTCGCTTATTTGTTATACTTTAATTGCATTATTTTTATTAATTTAGAGTTAATCGGATACGGATGATCGGGATGTATGTAATTTACGAGATAGAAAAGTAGAATACCTATTTTTAATCACTTAATTTGAAAACTGATTCTAGCAAGTACATCACGCCTTTCTAGTCATCAATTCTCCAAACTGCACGATTTCATGCAACAACAGTATCAAGCCATAAACCATGAGTTTTTTTAAAAATAAATTTTGCACTTTCGGGCCCTAAGAAACGCGAGTTGTTGGGATACAGACAAGGAAACAACATCCCGCGTTTCTTAATGCCTATGATGAGACTTGGCATTTCAGTTAGCCTTGGAATATTAGTGAACGCCGGACTTGAAATCCCCAAATTTTTGGTGATAGTTGGCTCGAATTCTGAAAGTTGGAATTTTTTTTTGCCAACTTTTTTACAACAGCAACAACAAAATACGTTGCACAGCAATGAAATTTATGGCCTAAAATTTCAAATCGAAGTCCCTGCAAACATGCATGCTGAAATATTTGCAACAAGATGGAATGGAAGATGTAATGCAAGGCTGACGTTTAATTTATGCAATTGAATATATTGAAAAGGTTTAGTATACAGCCGGACTGAGTCTGGGGGAATTTCAGCAAGATCTTTGCAGTTTGTTGGCGCCAGCCAGAAGCCTTCTTCTATTCTAATGTTATTTCTATTTATTATTTTAATATATTGTTTAATATTTGGCGCAGGGAGTAGTAGTAGAGTGTAAAATAATATAAATTTATTTAAATAGTATAATAATAATATAATAAAATAATAATATAAATATTATATAGTAAAATAATATAAAATAGTATAAATTTATTTTACACCCAACAACACACCATGCCATGCAATTTCTTATGTCTCTCATAAACAAAATGCGATTAGGTATATCTACTTAGTTATTGTGTGCTGGAAAATTTCTTGTGTTGTGTGCATTTCCAAAATGAAAACAATTGTAACAATCGATCAGTATAATGTTTTTAAAGTTAAACTATGCAAGAAAATAAACAAAATTTAATTATGTCATCTAAAATCTATATAATGATATTGTTCGTGTTGTGGTATTTGTATTATATTGTATTCATATCTGATTAATACTAATTATATTTTATGTGTACATAACAATTTATAGTAATTTATATTTACATGATATATATATTTTTTAGTATATGTACTTAACAGTTTATAATGTATCAATATAAATTTATTATGTTTGGTAAATATCATAAGGTAAATTTATAAAAAGAGTGGATACAAATAATTGAAAATTTTCTTAGCACACTGAGACTTTTCTGGCTGATGTCTTCATCAGAGTGGAACATACCGTAATAATTTGGTTAAGCCCCCCTCTTAAATAAACCCCTTCTCGATTATGCCCCCTCTTAAAGGTAATTTTTTTAATATGCTCCCTCTCGAATAAGCCCCCTATTTTTCAAAACATAAATTGAATAAGCCCCCATCTGAAATTTAGTCATATGCAGTAAAAAAGACAGCACATTGATTACAAACTTTCCAGAATTCTTTTTCATACCACCATAGTGAGTTTCATATAGGATAACTTTTTAGATGATACTCATGCTTTTTTAGATAATACTCTCAGGGAAACTCTTGAATACGCCTCCTCTATCAAAGGTTGAATTTTGAATAAGCCCCCCCTCCCCCAGTGCTTAATCAAATTATTATGGTATACAAATTTATTATAATATATCATGTCATATTTAGTATCAATATTGACAAAATATATAAACTGAATATAAAAGTAAAACTGCAGAGTAGAATGCAAGTTTAATTTAATTTTGTTTCATAATATTTTTCCACACAGATTCTGTAATTATGCCGCAGCTTGGTGGAGTGCAACTTTTATTGTTAGTTTTGGCATTGCCAACTCAATATTTTATCTCCAAATGGATGACACCATCCTCAACGGACAGAGAATATATGACAAGGAGGTAAAGAGAGAGTTTTTAAATTGAAATTTCATTGCTTGCTAATAAAATCTTCTAAACGTTTATTGATGTTTAATCTTTTGTTATCAAAAGTTATAATAGTAAGTGATTATTTTAAAATTTGATGGACAGTAAAAATTAAAAAAAAATTATTCTGTTGTTTTGAGTTAAAGAAAATATCTCCACATGGATCTTTTGGCTTTCGGTAAAATATAGTTTTTGTTAAATTCTTACTGAATGTACATATTTTGATTTTTTATAGATTGATTAATGGAGTTCAGAATTTTGTCAAAGGTGTTACAAGTTTAGAAGTATGGAAAAGCATACTTTTAAGATTTGTCAAATTCACCACACCACCTTCTAGCATGAGGATCAAGGACACTGGAGAATGTGTTGCAAAAGAAGTATTTTTGTACAATGATCCTGCAGGATATTTTTCTACATCACCAGAACCTAGAACTCCAAGACCTTCAAATGTTGCCTACAGAGTTGGGCAAGTTATCAAACACAAAAAATGGGGATACAAGGGGGTGATCATTGGGTGGGATATTAAAGCAAAGGTAAGCTTTATTTATGATACATTTGAGAACCCTGTTTAAAGATTTTTTGGCAAACAAGTGAAATTGATAAGCGTGCTTAGAAAATTTGCCAAATGTTATATAAAAACTGCTGATTTGCTAGATTTAAGAGACAAGTTTTTAATATTGATTCATGATTGTGCTACACTGTCAAACAAAATGATTTTTTTTAAACAGGCTCCTGAATCATGGATAAATGTCAATCATGCAAATAAGCTGGTAAGTTACTTGTTACGGTTTCGGATAATTTTTGTATTCTAATTATATCAGTTGACTTGACTTGAACATCAACTTTAATTAGACGGATTATTGTTAACTACTCTAATTAAATATTAGGGTGGATTCTTTGCAATTTTAAGAGCCATTGGAAACAAACTTTAGAACCAAAATTAGAGAGTGTGTGCACAGTCTTTTAGCCTCAAAAATGTTCTTGCTATGTTCTTAAATTTAGGTCTAATCTCAGCCTGGCCTTTTTACAAGAAAGTTTCTCATAAAAAAGAGTATATTGGTGAAAAGATAAATCTAGTTGTTTTTATTTCAGGAGTGGAGAAAGATGCCAAATTATTCAATTTTGGTTGACATAAACGACCGAGTTCCAGCACAAATAAGCTATGTACCTCAAGAAAATATAGAAATAATTACGGATACGAAGGTAATTAAAAATATGCATTTAATAATAACTGATCACATGTATTCAGGACCGTCTCCTGAATGCAATTTCGTGAATTTTTTGCATTTTATTTGCAACAAGAAACCCGGTAATGATTTTGGTGCAGGGACGAACTTACCGGTCAGGCATTTCAGACGCAGACCGAGGGCCCGGCTCCTATAGGAGTCTGGTTTGGTTATTTGTAAGAATCTATGTTTACAAATCATTTCACAAGATGTTAAATGCATAGTTTGAACTATATATAATTTGCTTTTGTTAAATGCATAATTTGAACTATCTAATAACAATAACAATTTTTATATAATAGTTTACTCTCATCCCACATGTGTCCGGCTTTGTTTCAGATTTACTTGAGCTTTTAGTTAGTGAGCAAAAATTTACGATTTGTGATCTAAAAGAGGGTTCGAGTCGGGGGTTCGAGTTACGCTACAGTTAAACCCCGCTAACTCGAACTCTCAAGGGGAACGAATGTTGGTTCGAATGTTAGTTCGAGATTGGGAGTATTCGAGACAAGCTAAGCTAAATCAAAGCTGGAAGTTCTCAAGGGATATACAATACGGTCAGTTCAAAAGGGAAATAGCGGCAAGCAGTGCACAATATTAGGCCGATCAAAGCTATGGTTTTACCAGCAAATAAAAGGCAACAATATGAATGCCCATATGAATTGTTACAAGCCTGATCATCATTTATTTAAGCGAAATTACATGCTTCCTCATACCCATGGTTTAAGCTAGCTTTACAACTGTTCTTTCGAGTCCAAACCCCTAGAATGACGCCAAGAAACCAGTTTAATTTGGTCGATGTTGGATCATAGTCGAGATTATGACACACACCATATATATGTACAACAGAACAGAACAGAACCTCCATAACTTGATCTCTCAAGGGTTGACCAAAATTAGTTTGAGTTTTCGGGGGTTCGAGTGATCGAGGGGTATATAGCACTAAAAGGTTGCACGGGACATATGTTCGAGTTAACGGATGGTTCGAGTTAAGTGAATTCGAGACTCGAACTCACTTCGAGTTATCGAGGTTCTAATGTATGACATATAACAGTTGTACATTTCGAAGTTATTCTAAGATTGTATTTTAAGAACGAATAATATTTAGAGATACATTTGGAGATTTATTCTCTATAGTAGAGACTACGGAATAGGCTGACTAAAAAGAATGTAAAACCATGCTCTTCCCGCCACTCATATTTTGAATCACTTTTCAGGTTGAACATCCCGAAATGGAAGAATATTTCGATGAATTTGATGGTGCACAGTACACTGTAAGACCGTGGTTAAAGCAAGTGTATCCACACGACTAATTGATCTTCAAAAAGCCTTTTATTTTAAGAAAAACATTTTGCTAATGTAGATTGTATTTTAGGGTGTGTGTATATGAGGTGAGCCAAGTCCGGCCTTCTTCGGTTGGATATATTTCAGCACTGTTTAGACCTAGACAAATCGAATGACAATATTGAATTGTTTTGGCGCCAAACTAGGAATTACTTTAATTTCCCGTTTAAATATTTTATCTCATCTCTTTTCTCGTGATAAGCGATGCAATCTATTTTCAGAAACTCGATGTGCATTGTCATGAAAACTGAACTATCTTATACTGATAAATTAAGAAAAAAAAAACATTCCTAAGATAGACCTTATTGCTCTTATTCATTTTTATGCTTATTCATCGAAAAACCCAACAGGAACTGTTGTGAGGCTTTTGAAAATATTTCAACACATCGTTGTACTTTCATGTTCAAAAACCGAGAAACGATTTCATGTCAGCAAAATAGTGTTTTATATATTTCTTTCTGCATTAAACTGTACGATACGATTTTATAAAAGCCAACAGATATTGCTTCTTAATTTTCCCATGAACTTGTCTCGCCTCTCGGCCTTCTCATTAATGATAAAGCAGAACGGTATGCTTTATAAATACGCTGATGGCTTTTTCTGATAATTACAACTTTCGAAATAATTAAACAGCAACTCAACAGGATATTCAGCAGAAGCTTCTTGCTTAGATATATTTATATTCTATGTATGTGTTTAGTTTAATGGTATAGGCTTCAGGATTCGAAATAATTACTTTCGTTCCTTAATTTTCATGTCCTTGGTTCCATATGTCCCCTATTTTGCCATTTGATTGGCGTGCATAATGAATTCCGGAATGGAGGACAAGCGAGACAGGGGTGTATAGAATCGTCGACATTAAACTTTTGAATATAAATTTTCAATTACTGTGACCCGTAGAAAATATTAACGCAAAAATTGTTAATTTAACAGTAATAGTTTTAACAGTAATAAATTGTCTATTTATATTTGGTGTATGTGAAAATATTGTTCTACTTTAATTTTTCTGTTTTAAGTTATTCTATGGAGCCATCAGAGCGGCTGCAGATTGTGCGTGAGTTTTTTTCTCAAAACAAAACAACAGAGAAGTTTTATTAAAAGAGTATGATGTGCCACAAAGTGTTGGAGACTAAATTCAACCCGCTCCCCGGCTTATTTTGTATTAAAAAGTGTAAATTTGTCTGAGAAATGAATACGATAATTCTCTAGAATCCAATGAATGAATGAATGAGTTAAATTAATTAAAAACTTTATCAAAAATTTTATCAAGAAAAAATTAACTATTTTTTTCTTTAAACGAACGAATAAACGTATTCGAATGAAAAATAAGGCTATCAAAAAATGGACTAGCCAAAAGAACCTCTACCTCAAGGCCATTTTTCTGAGAAGAAATAAATACCCAATATCATTATCAAAAATATATTAAAAAGAGAATTCTCCTGCTACCTTAGACTTATTAGATTCGTTGTAGTTACGCTACTTACGTTAGTTACGAGACTGTGCGAGTTACGAGACAGTGCAACATTTATTTTTCAACTGGATCAGTGGAGAATGCAACGGGGCAGGCACTTTTTGTGTACTGTTCGAAACGGGGCAACTATATTTTCTATAACTATACCGGGCACACTTTTAAAAAGACACTATTTAAAAAAGACGTTATTTGAAAGTTGAGATAGCCAAATAAAAATAAGACTTGTACTTACTTCACTTTCGAATGTACTATTTTACCATCGTTGCGAGGCAAGTTTTTCAGACCTTTTTTGACAACCTTACATGTGAATGTTTTTTTCATTTTGGGTAACAATTCTCAGACTAAATGCCTGATTTCGATCAAATAATTCTTCATAGCAAATTTTACATCCGATCTACCCACTGTTTGTCAAATTTTGAGACCCAGAACAAGTTATCACCAAGTTAGATATTCGGAAAGATTTCATATTTTTGCTTACATGGTATAATTTTATTGTTTTGCATGAGGCAAAGTACGAATTTTGCAAGGAAAATAACCAAACACCCAAAAATATAACGATAAATTAGAATTTTACTCGGAATAATAAATAAACGCACAAGAAAATCTAAAAATGCTTTAATCCTTGTAATAAAAATAAACGCCCCGAAAGCAAAATTCACGAGACAATTTAACAGGCAAAACTTAGACAAACAAATAAAAAATAGATTTCCTACCCTGGGGTGCCAGAGGCTTCCATACGTTCACAGCACGGTAAAACGTGTTGACTACTCAAGTTACAGAACAAAATCATGGCGAAAACAAATGAAGAATATTGTTTTAAATATTAAATAATTTGTTCAATAGTCCATATCTAGGCATACCCTGCCCTGTTTTTCGATGTTGTTAATTTTATAAAAACAATATTCTTATGATTAAATTACCTGTAAATGGTTGAAATGAGTCTTACCAGGAAAAGCAGGCCATACTGGCTTGAAACTTCTTTCTTTGCAGCATTAGGATACAGTACAGTATCCAGGAATTCCAAAATATTGCGGAAAGCACCTGTTTGTCTGTCTTGCCTTGCCGAAGGTCTATTCTGCAACTAGTTTCAGTTCACCCTAACTCGAAAAATCTCCGGGGAATTGAATTCCATGTCCAAGTTTTTGTGTAAGAAATTTCAAATTTTTTTCACAACTCTATTCCCAAATGCAAGTTCTCTTCTTAGGCTATGAAAAGCTGAGGAGTGGAATAAATACTCACAATTGAACAAAGGTGCCTTATTTTGTGTGCCCAAGAGATTCAGACGCGTTCCGTGAAAGCACACTGGGCTCTAGAATGGCGTTCTTTCAACTACAGATCCCAGGCCCCATTGTCAAAATGGTGTTTTCATTTTGAGACCAGCCAATCATATCACATGATTCTCTGAACACGACAATGCAATTTATCGCCCCAAATAATAGATTTCACAAAAAAGACAAGAAAACAACAATAAACAAAATCGCAAGTTTCGAATCCTTTTTATTTTGATTTGATGGAGTACACTCATAGGGCCCAACGCAGCTTTTTTTCTCCGAACAAAGTAAAGTCTGCAAGCAGGCTAACTCATATGTGCCTACGCTGCGGTTCTTTAATGCCAATTCCTTTTTGGTGTTCTTTAAAGTTAATCTTCTGAAAACGGTAGTTTGGAAGCAGAAGGTTTTCGAGAATTAAAAAATCTTCTGAAAGCAGGTTTTCGTAAAATTAAAGTTGCCATGAAACTTGCCGCTGTCGCTACGAGACACACCAACTTTTGAAGCCTGGGAGCCAACGATAGCCAGGATTTTCAGAGTTTTGTTCTTCCAAACTTTTGGATTTTTTCCTCGTAAACCTACCGTTTTTATAACTGACAAGGTTTGAAAAATCAAAAACCACGCCCTTATATGCTAGACCTGAATTTTGTTTCACAAAATTCTCCCTTGCTGTAAACTACCAAGAAAACTGCCAAGAAGAAAGGCTAAAATTGAAAATGAGAAACTGATATAATATTCTACATTATTGTGTATGGTATGTTTTTCAAACAACTCTTTACTTTAAAGAATGGCTCATTACGTAAAGATACAAAAGAAGCAATGAACTAAACTACAAATTAACAATTTGAATATTAATTTTCTAATCATGATAGCTTCTGCTATTTTTTTAATCTATTAACATTTCTACCAGGCTAGCGGGGAAGAGGGGAGACGAAAGGATATGTTCTAAACCAATGCAACTTTCAAAAGATGGGAACAAGAGACGCAAATCAGGGTGTGCGGCACCCCTAATAATTATAGCGAGTCCTAAATTGCTTTACAATTGTGCGTAACCGGTCCCACTTTGATATGAAATTATCCCACTATTTTAGCATATACCTTTTAATTTAAGTCTGCTCAAATTAATTTAGAAAGATGTGGCGCCAAATATTTTTATATAGGATATTTTTGACGCCAAAAGCTCTGGCGTTTTCGCAGAAAAAGGCACGGCTCCAAAACACTTTCCAAAGCTTCGCCCGCTTGTACAAACATTTGTTTTTTCTCCCGATCCACCCTTGTTTCTTAAGTAACAAAACTTGGTGAAACAGGGAAGCCGAATATGAATTATTGCAAAACGCTTTCTGAATATTTTGGTGTCATGTTTTTTAGACGTAGCGATGAACGAGGAGCAAGGAATACAACCCCTACCACCCACTGCCAACAAAGAACTATTCGAGAATATTCTCTTGAAATTCTAAGAATTATTTTGAAAAAGGAGTTTTTACTTTATTTATTTTGAATTTATTTTGAAATTTACTCTCATAATTTCCATACTTTGGAAAATCACCTAAATTCGATTTTGCTACCAATCTGGAAAATTTATTTTGCTACCAATCTGGAAAATTTATTTTGCAGAAATCATGGGAAATACCATGAAATACCAAATAAATTTTTAAAACAATTGCATAAATTTTTAAAACAATTGCATAAATTTTTAAAACCAATATAACTTAGTAATTACAGCTTGAAAAACGATTTTGATTTACTGAGCATACTATTATTTCGCATAAATTTGTTGTAACAATGAAAAAATATTTGATTTGATTTGATTTGATAATTATTCAGAACAGAATGATAACATGCACCAAAACAATCAATCAATCAAAAGGGCCGCTCTTGCAGATTTCACTGATTTTAAGCTTCTCTAAATCCTCGAAATAAATGCACAAAAATTAGAAAGATTGGTAAAAATATTTAATATAACACGACACGACATATTATTATAAATGCACAAAAAAAATCCTGAGTATTTTATAAACAACGCTGACTAATATACCATTTCTCTCAGACAAGAATACTACTTTTCTCACACGAGAAAATATGTTAGGGAGCAGCCATTAAATATTGGGGGATGGAGTTGAGGAGAAATTGGCTTATCATAACAAATTTTCAAGACCTCCCTAACATCTGCCAAGTTAAAGACCCCCTTTGTCAATCACAGTTTTTGACCCTAAAATTTTGCAGATTCCCTTGCAGGTTTCTAAAAATTTCAAGACCCCCTAACTTCTCCTGCTCCCCCCTCGTTATATTTAATCACCAGTCCCAAAGTAAGACAAACAAAATTGATAACTTTCTGCGGAACGCAACATGCATTAAAGAGCTTACGTTAAACTACTATATGTACTTATAATTTAAGAGACTATTTCACATAAGTTTTAATTGAAAATCAAATTGATATTTGATTTCTGTGTTATGCAAAATATTCTCTTCTCTTAATTTAGTATTTATAAAAGCAAATGTAAATGAAATTTGAACGTAGATACTATTTACACATATGATTCATCTTGATTTAAAATGTTTCTAATATCCTCGTGTGACGGCACTTCCAAATCTCCGACGGAATCAGTCATACTCGAGCTGCTACTGCACGCGCTGCGGTTCTTAATGCTGCACACAGCTTTGTCTAAATCTTGCGAACATTTTTCGCTAACTCTCCGTGAACGGCTAGAATAAACAAACGCTGTGTCGTTATTGTTATGCTCAACCGCTGCCGATGATGACGATGATTTGCTGTTCGTGTTCTTGTCATGGCCATTGTTTGCTGTTTCGTTGGAATACGTGAATGTTTCACCACTTAACGGGGCACTTAACGGGGCGCGCAACGGCGAAACGATCCTTTCACTGGACGAGTCGCTGTCAGGTGAATTCGACCTAACAGCCACTCGCGAATTTACACATAGAGTGCTGTTCAAAATGCTTTGGCGTGTCATGATGCCATTTTTATTCATAGTGTCTGGCACGGAACCGTTAGTGTGAGAATGTTTTTGCCGCGTTATGAATGTGTGTACGCCATTGCTCAACGGAATTCCATTTTGGCTGCTTGTGTGGTTGCGAATTGATTTAAACGAAGCCGAGTCAAGACTCATGGACAACTCGACCTGCTCTTCATCTCTCTCACACTCCGCTCCGCTATAAGACTGTCTCATGTCAATGTCCCCATAGCCATAACTCTTCTTGAATCCTTTCGGATTTTCTTTCGGATTTTCTTGCGGATCGCCGCTATTATTATTAAGGTTAATCTGATGCAGATACGCCTTTTCAAATCTTTTTTTCCGTTGCAGATGTTCTTCGTAGGACGGCGCGGGCGGTTGACCAAAGCGTCCGGAATTCGAGAAAACGGCGTCAGAAGATTTCGAATGAAAGTCATTGCGTGTATAACTAGAACTTTCAAAGCGCTGGGTTGGCACTGTTGTTGTTTGCGTGTTAAAGCGATACGAAAAAGCATCTCGCCTCTCTAGTCCATTGTCTTTGTTTGAAAGAAGTTTTCGTACCGTAACAACGTTCGGGGAATCTTCTCCTGTATGCATATTTTCATTTCTTGAGTCGTTTGTTCTCGAAACTACTTCGTATTGCGTGTTCCTTGGCGAACTTTTAGCCGAATCGTCCGTTTTCGAATCTAAACTTTCATCTGAACTTTGTTGACTTTGTTCCACCCGTCGTCGCAGCTGTCTTATGGCTTCCTCGTAACTTGGTGTCGGGCGAACTTTTCGGTGGTAAAGGACATTATTTGATGGCGAATTTTTTCGCCTTAGTCTGTTCGACGACGAAACTTCTGTCTCTGAACTTATGAATCTGAAAACATTTGGCGTATGATCGTTTCCTTTGCCTTCGTAATGGCCGTTACTGCGATGCCTGATGAGCTCTGCAGTGCTCGTAAAAGTAGCCAAAGGAACTCTCGCTCGCATTTTATGATGTTCTAAATTATCGTCAAGGTCTGTCAAGTCGTTTTCCGAATGCCGGCGATTCTGAAACTTTAGGCCATAAACAAAGTTGTCCATTCGATTGGTAACATCTCCGTTGTTGGCCCGAGGCATTGAATTCGATTTAATGTTCATGTCTGGCGACGTGGGGCTGCTATCAGAGCTATAACTTAACTCAGGAGATGCTAACGATAATTTGAAGTTCTTCCTGCTCGTTTCAAAGCTATCTGACACCTTGCATGTCGAATTGTTATCGACTGTTTCCGAACTCTTTTCGAAATTGTCCGAACTCTGATCGAGTGTGTCTTCATCATCGTAATTAATCGGTGGCTCAATTTCCGACTCTTCGCCGAGAACTGTCATCGCATCTTCACCGAAAATCTCCTTGTAGTTGTCAATAACAAACTGAACGAGCTCGCATGCTGTAACAGTCTCCTTTGGACTGGAAGGCATTAATACTTTGCTCGACCATATCAAACTTGGTGCGATGCAAATAGCTAAGTTTTGAGACGTCATTTTGTTCGTGTCAGAATATCTCGCGATATAGTAAAGCACGCAGAAAAATTTCTTTATCAATGTTTGGTTAACTTTTGGAAGCTTATTGACATTCCTAGAAATTAAAACAGATATTTTTATCACACACAGTTGCGACAAAACAACAAAATCAGATCAAACTATTTTGAAAAATCCCTGTGCCAGGATGAAACACTAGGCCTAAAGTAATAAAAATTAAACAATATAATATCAAAAAAGGGAATTCCCCAAAAATAGAGATATTTAGACCTTTCAAGGGAAAGGAAACACACGGAGAAAGTGCCTATATGTAGGGGAATATCTTCATGACAGAGGAGGTTGGATTGAAAATGAATATATTTCTGTAAAAAAGATAACAGACACCACATCTAAAGCAATCCCACTTATAAACTTTTGCGGGAATTAAATTCCCATCCAAATACAAACAAATTGATACAAAGTTCTGTCAATATTTAGCTACCTCATGGAATTGTGATGTTTTACGTTATTTAATAATCGGACATACGGCTCTTCCCAGGGTGAAAATATAAGGTACTCACTTGTCGATCTCGGCAGCCTTTTCTGAAATATCAGCAGTAGTTTCTATTATTGCTGACATCTCATTCAAGAACTCGCATCCAAACGCACAGCTTGGTAAACCACGAAAGAATTCCTGAAAAAATTATCAAACATTCAACAACGTTTCAAAACTGTATGTGTATTTCATGGTACTGTGATGTCTTACCATAGGGAGGTTTAGATTCAGAACGAGTTCAAGTACAAGTATGCCTTGTAAAACAATTGAATTTAAAATTTAAAGAATACGGCAAGCAGCTCCGATTGATGTGATTCAAGAGCGAATGTATAAATAAAAACATAAAATTTCACTTCATAATCAATTTACCTTTATAACAGTAGCAATGACGATGACACTCTTTTCTTTGAAATTGACAATTTTTCCTGCAAGAAGAGAAGAACTTAGTTAACAATAAATTACATTGAATTACTTCTCATCGGTCAGAAAATACTTACTGCAATAGTTTAAAGTGCCTCTTCACCAAAAATTTTTATTGTGTCTTTTCATAGTATTGAATGCGCTGATAACGAAACCGAAAACA
>JAYJMH010011149.1:0-23272 GCA_036873815.1 Phacellophora camtschatica | reverse complement strand
TACGTTCCATTGTTTTTTTTGGTTTATGTTAAGTTTTCCTGGGACACGCCTCCTACCGGAGTTAGGTGGTGTGGCCCCCCCCCCCCCCCTGGGACATGATATTGGAAAATGATAAAAAACTCCTTCCTATTGTTGCCTTAGAGACATTTTCTTTTTTCTTTTGGTAGTATAGCTCAGTATCTATCATATCTATCATCTATCATTCTGTTTTAAGTTGTGAAAGTGTTCAGGGGCTCCCTCAAATATAAAAATATGGGGGCCCCTAAGCAATAGGTTACCGAGGATATAGGTTAATCCGCTACTATAGTTGCTTGAATATTTAATAGTGGGCTTAAAAAACAATTCAAATAGTACTAGGTAAAATTGAAAATAGTTTATATATAAATGAGAATAATTACATAATAATTAACATAATAAACATTCAAAATAGTTGATATAAAATAGTTACAAAAATAAATATGTGTCGCAAAACATACCCTTACCCTACTTTCATATCACAAGTGCCAAATGCATCACACTGATAGACTTTCCATAAAAATCAACTTTCTACTTCATTTTATTCATACTCCTTTTAACTCACCCCACAGCGGGGATCCAGAGATTTGAATGAGGCGTGCTGGAGGGGGTATTTGGGCATCAGTTTGTCTCTTTGTCAATTTTTCACAAAGTATCTGAACATTTCACGGGTGCTTGAGCACCTTTGGCACCGCACCGGTCTGGACCCACCCTTGCCCCTTAAAAATCATGTCCAATAGTGCACTTACCCGATTATTTGTTACTTCTAGTCATTAAATTTCTTGAAAAAAGACCCATGGAGGTGCATTGTGGAATAACGGGGAGGTCTCAATCAAATGGAAATTAACGAAAGCCAACATCACAGATAACCGTCTCAAGCGATTGATTTAGACACATCCTGCTGATGAAACTAACTGAAACTCGTTCTTTCGACACTGAATATTTAGCGTCTTCGTGCCTGGAAAATAAATACTATGTTTCACATTATCATCAGCAATTGAATTAGAGCCTCCGAGATACCACACATAGATGTCTCCAATAACATTTAACAATAAATACTTGAGTGACGGATTGAGGCGGATTGCGGCACGGCGGATGATGGCACGGCGGCTGGTTGAACATTGAACTCAAAGAAATTCTGGAAAAGGATTGAAACTCAATTTGCAAAACGTTGACTTAAAAATTCGCACAAATTGCAAACTCAATCAATTTAAAAAAAAAAATACATTAATACCGGGTGTCCCAAAAAAAACTTTTCGTAAACAGATCTAGTAAACAGCCTGATAACATACGAGTAGTTATTTGTGACCTCGATTATTAAAAACGCAAATGTAGCGACAATGATATATCCATTTATGTCCAAAAGTTCATTGCAGCGAAATCAACAAGTTTTGCAGTTGAGGCATTTTAGGCCTTACAATGAAAGTGTCACGAGTTTTGGGTCGGCCAATTTTGTTCCTATTAAATATAAAATAAGTAAAACATAAGGTAAAAAATAAGTAAGGAAGTACCGTGATAATTCGATTAAACCTTTGAAAGGGCGGCATACTCAAGATGTGGGGGGGGGGCTAATTCAAAACTCAGCTTCCCCGAGAGTATTATACAAAAAAAGCATGAGTATTATGGAAAAAAGATGCAGAGTATTATCTAAAAGGAGTATTCTCTGTCTTGACAAAATATAGGGGAGGGGGGGTTATTAAAAAAATCGCCTTCGAGATGGGAGCTTAATCGAATTATTACGGTAAGTAAGGAAGCGAAGAGTTTGAAAGGAAGGAAAATAGTTATTCAATCGACTGTTCCGTTTATCCCTGACAAAAACCTTAAAATGGATAGCTATTTGAACTTTCCAACTGGGCTTTCAATTCAATGAGGAAACACGTATCGATCACAGTAATAGCATATATATTTTTCTCTAGAAACCGGTTTGTAGGAAACTGGTACTGAGGTTGTTGAAATAAATTTATTGAAAAATGAAAAATTAAGAAACTTAGTCCTATTGTAGCCTGACTGACTTGTGTAGTAAGTCTAGTACAATTGGTCAATCTAAAATTTGTATCAATAGCAAATCTTACATAAACTGTATTATGTTCTTAACATAAACTCTTTGTTGCTGCAGAATTATATATGCAATCATTAATTTGCAAAACAATTCCAACACAATGGTCTGGTTTCTTGTAAACTGTATCTTCACTGTATCCATGCATGGGTAAAAGGACTGTTTGTTATTTCACTGTTAGTTCTTTTACGTGTGTTTTTCTGCTGCTTTCGCACTTATTTTTCCTTCTTTGCACTTAATTTTCCAATTCACAACGGTCATCTTTGTTTTTATCATAAAGCGAGATTGCCTTGTTTGACAAAAATGGCCGTTGTAAATTCAAAAATCGAATGAAAAGAAAGAGAAGCAAGAGAGAAAGCAGATAGGGGTAGGTGGAAGAAGAAAAAAACAGAACGAAAACGATTCTTTTAACCGTTGAGAAAAAAAAGGAAAAATTGAAGACAAGAAAAAATTTTAAGAAAGTAACAGACAAGAAAAATTGCAGTTAGTGTAAAAATCACAAAGGAAATGAAAATAGTAATCAAGATTAGGAAATCTCGAATCAGGATATGGTGAAGAACAACCACAGCAAGACTGACGGAGCCACTTGGAGTCATCGAGAAAAACACTATGGTTGATGAGCGACCGGATCAAAGACTTGCCGATATGTGATAAATGACCACACCGACAAGCACCAACTGGTTGCCAGACCCCTCATTCAAAACAGTCTGCAAGTTGTGATACGTAACAACCTTGTTATAGTGCGTGGCCACCTGCCCTGAAAACAAACAAGGGGCCGCTTGCCAGACCACTTAAAATGTTTTAGTGCTCATGATGCATAACAACCTTGCTTTCGGCCGTTTGACCTAAAGCCTCCTTCGAATTATGTCGGCAGGGGCAGTTTGAACGTTGGTTGACATAAGGCTTGGACTGACATACGCAACGATGATAGTAAACCATAAGGAGCAAAATCTTAAATGATTGCTGCCACACAAACAACGTAAGTATGGAATGAATTTATTTTACTCCTGTGCTTGAAAAGACAAATTTAGAATACTGACTAGAGTCCCTTCGCCCTTTACTGCTACTTCTCCTTTACCTCTTGTCTCTCGATAAAAATTCATAGAATCTGAACCGAAATCTTAATGGTATAAATTATTTTGAGTCAGCAAGATGTTTTGTGTCTGTTTATCTCGAATTTATTTTTCCATAGGTATCGTGAAAGATTTTATTTTATGTTTTATACGAAGGCGTTAACAGGCGATCGTTGGCGATGATGGGTGAGAAGACTCTAGTTACAACGTTGAAACCACTTTGAAATATTTCAACATAGTCATAAGTTTATCTTTAGATTGGGTTGGCTTGCATTTGCTACCCCCTGCAAAATGACACTCAGAAAGTATTTGTCTGTTTATTTAGCGATAAATCCGGGCGTGAAAGGTTAAACCAGGAAACATTGTCATAAAAAGTTCATTTTTCTCAAATATTTCACAAATTTTTCCTAGTTAGGCCACCATGTCACATAAAGTTTTTGAGAAAGTTGTTTGCAACAATTCTTAATGATCATCAAACGTTTCGTTTGGAGTAATGTCGTCGGACAATTCAATTCATCTCTTGTCAACAATTGGCTCCGTTTTCTCCAAACACTCTCCACAACTGAGCTCATTTTTCCCAAACATTCCTTAAACTTATAGTTCCAAACTTCAAATCATATGTAATTAAAACTAACGAATTTATTGATAATGATAGCAGATTGGTAGTGGTTTTTTTTACAAAACTAATGGAGGGTCACGTTAATATCCGTGCATGCTAGGTGGAGCAATAACGTGAAGTATGGTGCCAATATTGTGATAGAAAAGTTAAAGCAATGCTCATCTATTATCTGAAATGATTTGCATCCTTTAAATGAACAATTTTAAGTAAAATTAAGTTGTCAAAATTAGTCTGTGGTTTCTTATAAGTCAATTTTGTATTTGTGAGTTCTTACTGTAGCAAAATGCAGGCAATCACTTTTTCTTCTTGCCTCCATTACAACTTGAATTATCCTGCTAAAATAGAGAAATATATTCAACAACAACGAAATCGATGCAGTAGTTTTTTGTGTTTTTGCAACAATATCATACGACAGTGTTTCCTAGGTGCTGAATTATAATGGAATAAAAAATGAAATATTAATCTTTGCTTCTTATTTCCAGGTTAAGAAATCTTTCTACAAGTACTATTATGCCATTTTCCTTTTCGTTGCTAAGACATTCACAAACTTGTGACGTTTTGGAAGGTAAAGTATCCATTTAAAGTAAGGTAACTCTTTGCTCTGAGGAATCGCTTACTCGTGTCGCTTCTGATTGGCTAGTTACAAATTTATACGTAACTGATTAGCTAGTTACACATTGAGCAATAAGTGCCCCACGGCAAAGCAGTTTTACACGGACGGACGGACAAATTCAAAAGCTAACTCATTGCCAAACTGTTGTGAGGCGACGATACATTTTTTAGTAAGGTAGGAAAACACAAGATTATAACTTGACAAAGCGACAAAGAAAGTTTATTTCATTTCCCACATAATTTGTCTTTCATCTTGCAATTTATGTTCAGACTTGGTCGTTATGTGCTTAATCTGTGCTCTTATATGCTGTATTTTCCGACCTCAGCTCAGTCAATTTTTTATCATCACTGCACTGAAGTTGGGCTGGTAATTTTCTGCCGTCAACAGTAGGATTTCAATGTAATGGAAGGTATTTTGCCAATTTGAAATACACGCATTCATTGCATCATTATATCATCATCATGGCTTTATACGATTCACGCTTGTTCTACAAGCTTGGCTTATATTTAAGATTCCTCAGAAAAATTCAGGAGCTTATTAAAATACAATCACTTTTCTCTAAAAAACTTCGGAACGCACGCTTCGGCACTGAAAATTTCTTAACTTTTCCAAAATTTAGCATTGAGAGTTTCATAAGAGTTTCTACAGCATCTTAATCTTAATTTTCTAAGCAGCAGAAGAAGCTATTTGTTGCTAACTTTCCTCGTGACAGTGAAGTAAATTTATGCATAAAATGAATAGGCCTTCGCTTCTTATGACTAAAATAAAAATTCTCCTGTTACTATTTAAAATTTTTCTAAACTTCTTAACTTTTCAACAACCCCTCTATTCGTTTTTTACAAAATGGTTTCTTTGAGAGAAAAAAATGCGTTATTAGAAAATTTAAGTTATTGCAGTAAAGCGCAAACATTAAAAATTAAAATTGTCTTCCAAACATAACCCCTATTCCTCGCTTATGCATTAAGTTTGATCTTAATTAATGCGAAATCCGTATTTTGAGTTAAAAAACTTCCTGACAACTTCTTAGCATATCAGTTGTACGTCACGTCTTTAATCATTAGACTACAACTTTAACGCAGGGCTACATACATAGGTCAATGGTGTTACCACTCCCTTTATTTTCTATCTTATATTATTATTATTAAGACTCTAGTTTCGCTAAATTTATCAGATTCTATGTTCTATTATCAGAACACTGATTTTGTAAGGCATAATAATCATCATGACACGTATCCTATTGCAATCATTCGAGATACATTGAGTATGGTATTGAATAATTTCTACACTAATCATGGTTAACAAAAATAAAATAAATGTTATTCCATTTCTACAAGTCTCCAGGCTTCCAAATAGAATTCAAATTAACCTGGATACCTTTGAAATCATTATGTTATATCCAATGGCAAATCTTAATTTACCCTCATATGAAGATGGTCCTAAAGTCAATCCCACTTTCTCAACCATACTTTGCAGGAAATTTCAGTCACATTTTTGTCGATATACAGTCCAGTTGGTGATTAAATCCCATTCCCAAGCAATTGTTTCTATTGTTGGTATTCCCAGTTCCAGTCCATAAAATCCCAATCCCAGAACGAAAATCCCCAGAGTGTCCTTTTTGGCAAATCCCAAGCCTCATTTTACCCCTTCAGGACCCTCATGTAAGTGAACTTTTAAAGCATTGACTGCAGCCACAAAAAACATGCTGGGTGCGTGATACATAAAATGTGTTAAGCCTCAACACAAGTTGTCACACGAGGTTCGTCTGATGATTTTGCTACACGACAACTTGAGCCATGCATATGATTTGCAATAGAAAATTTCTTAGATATCTTTTTTACACAACAACATCTATGACGTGAATTTAATTCAACATGCTTCGTTAAAATTCGTGATATTTGCGACCAAAGGCTTACCAGTCCGGGCAAATAACCGCGGTTTTGCAAGCAGAAGGAAGTATAAACAGGATTTGCCAAAGGGCCCAGGCCGAGGTTCAGACAAGTGCGTTATCAAAGTCTTGCATCTGGCATGACCCAGGAAAGGCAAAGGAAAGTACAACCCGTGGCAGCTGCAGTAAGAGTTGTGTGTGGCTGGCTAAAGATAAACTGCAGTCTGAAGAAACGAAATAAAGTACGCAATAGATATTAATTCGTTAAAGTAATATACGTCAAAAGTAGATGGAAGGCACTGCTCATACTGAAGAAAATATGACGACACAAAGATTGTATTGGTACAGAAAGCAGCGACTTACACACAATGGACCAACGCGGAGCAATATGCACCACCCAATAGAGTCTTACAGGCAAGAAACAAATGGGTATGATAGTAGTATAGAACACAGTATCGGTCCTTGCACATCGGCAGCTTCGGTGCCTTTGAGTGTTGGCGAAAATGGACGCTTAAGTTCTTGTCGATTCGACAGAAATGAAAGATATGTAAATGCGACAAACAGAGAAAATAGGGGGAGCCAGGGGAAAAAAGATTTTAGTAATTTACCGCCTCTAAATATTTCAGAGGTAATAGACACATTGACGACGCTTTCAAGTGAAGGGAAACTTGGAAAGGGAAATACATCGCCTGCTAAGAGAGGATCGGAAGACGAAGAATCCGTCAAAGTTAAAGGTATATCCCAGCATCTGTACGTTATGTTTTTGTGTTTACATACGTTTAAAATTTTATACATCGTGTGTTTCATTCAAAATTATTAACAGTCTTTCGAAAAATCTTGCTCCAAAGAAATAAGAAAAGAAATTTATCAAGCGTTTTTTTCAAACATTTTTAATATTACATCAACGACAACAAATGCTACAGTAAAAATCAGGAAAAAATACTCCCTTAAAAGCAATTGGCTTGATGTTAGAATGAAATTACTCACAAAATTACTCATAAAATATCTGCTTTTTATATTAATTACCAAACCTTTCTGCTTCAAGATTATTCTTTTTTCCTCAAACAAAAAGAATTGTTGTCAAGCCATGAATTTCGATGTACAAGCTTGTCTAATTTCTTTTCATTTTCATTCTTTTATTTACCCAATCAGCTCATTAGTTCATTAGTTCATTAATGAGCATTCGTTCGGACACAAAAATGCAACTGAACATATTTTTATGATTTGGACACAAAAATGTACTTTTATAAAATAAATGTAGATTGCCTACGATATCCTGAGTAGACTTTTTACATTCAGAGTGAAACATTAAGTTTTGTTTGAAAACTTTAAGTACAATAAAATCTGCTGCCAAATTAGGAAACATCTAGTACCAAGAACGAATCGAAGCTAGGTTTCACATTATGAAAAAAGAATTGGCATTCTGTTGGTACATAAAAATCGATGATACAAAAAAGTGTATTGCTGATAAGTGGCTTCAAAATATTTCTAAACCATTAACATTTCCGGTCCGGATCTATATTTCTAGAACATAGCCGGTATGAAATTGAATAATGATACAAAGGAAAGAGCTATACCTCAGTATGTACACGGCTATTGCTTCCATTCCCAAGGCGCAGAAACGCAATTATGCATACTCAAACGCAATTAAGACATAAATTATGTTGTTTCACATAAGACCTTTGTTTATGTTTTATGAGCATGATAATTTATGTTGTTCCACATAATAAATAGTGCTGATCTTAATTATATGGCTCAAATAATATCCAAGGCATAAATCATGTGCACACCCAAAAAGGGAAGTGTTGCAACGCAAATTGGTACAGCTGATGCTGGTATGGGGCCAACGATAAATCTTTAATCGATTGAATTTTATTCGAAAAACATCAAAAGCGTTCCACATAAACATAATCAACACTTTACACGAATGTCAGAAAAGCAAAAGTTATAAAATATCATATAATCCTTTGCCAAAACTGTAAATAAACTGTCTTAAATGTCACATCCCGTAAATAAATTAGCTCGTACACAACCAACAGCTCAGTGAAATTTGGTTGCATCAATGTTCATCACAGCACAGCCATGAGAAAAAGGTGATTCCAATTTGTTTCATTGAAAGTGCGCTGGAGTGTGCTTTATGTCTTTAGCTCAGTAGTCAGTAAAAATAGAAAGTGATAACAGCTAAAATACAGAATAGACAGAGCATTCTTATTTCCCATGTACCTAGAGCGGAGACATAGCTACCGTTGAATAATTTCTTAACATGGTCTTGCTTTTGCCTAAACAAGCGCTTTTTATAGCTTCTCTTATAATGTCATGGCATAAACTATCTCTACGAAGCGGAAACTTCAATAGGACGGACCCTTAATTTTGAACTAATGGTGTCTGCTTTATTGAGATTTCTGTACCAGCATGGCATCGAAAGGAAATACAGCAGTGGAACCTCCATATAACGAGTAACTGTGGAACCAGCGTTACTGTCCGTTGAAGAGAGGTATCCGTTATCTGGAGGTATCATTCTTTTACAAAGATATGACCCAGTAAAATGTTGTTACAAAATTATTTGTTTGCTTTTTGGAGGGGTCCGTTATTGGGAAGGTGTCCGTCCATAGAGTGGCTGGCAAATGGAATGCGGCACTATAGTTGCAATAGGCACTGCGAAAGAGCACCCGGTGGTTGCGTTGTTCAAGCCAGTTCAATCCCAACAAGAATACATTTGAGCAAATAGGAGAAAATTTCATAAAAGACGCAATGTTGCTCTTCCTAGTCTCGCCATGTTACTTTTTGGTCAATCTTTTATTAAATGAATACAATAGAATAAAATACTAAAAGATACCATTGACTTGTGGCGTACTATCGACAACAAACCCGCGCCGCGGCACGCTAGTTAAAAGCGGATCAAAGTAGCTAGTTCAATCGCCACATTGACTAAAAATTTTTTAATGACATTTTGCTCTTATTTGAATACATGCAATGCGGCATAAAAAGTCATCAATTGATCAATAACTAATTAAATTTTTTTTTTAAATCTGTCACGCTATTCTACCTTAATCAACCACCCCCTTTCGCTGCTATGAAAACAGTCTGGCGCTCTATCTTTTTTTATTAATTGATTTTCAACCATAGGTGCCCTATTACAAACTGAAACTGCCCCTCTCTCGGATTTCCTCTGGATCCGCCCCTGACTGAGAACAATCCTTATCTGTGAATACAAATGCTCTCCACATTACAAAATTTCTTCATTTCACCTTAACTATTCCCGTCCTAGCCTTGCATTACTTAGTGTAGCGTTATGGGTGTCGCCAGGAGGTGGAGATGACGACCAACAAAAAACGATGTAAAAATGTTTGGTTATTCCTCTTGGCAATCAATTCTCTTCTTGTAATGGTCTCATGCATTTCCTGAACATGGCCAATTTCTTGGTTCTTGCCAAAAATATTTTTTCAAGAAACCTTTTCCCTAAGCTGGTCTTATTTTCATAAATTAAGAAAAATCATGTGAATAGACAGAGTGAATGTTTTCGCTGAAATAAATGTGGAATTATTTTAAAATTCTTTAAAACAAATATGTAATTGTGGTGAAAATCCGAGAGATGCTCACTCTTCCTTGTACCCAAAGAAAGAAGTCCTAAAATCATGTTTACTTTTCAGTAACAAGACTGGTAGTGTAGAATTTAGTTTAATGAGGGGAAAAAGTTATAAAAAGATTTGTTTATAACAGGTTCCCAATCCTACGCTACAGCTTAATGAGCGAAAAAAGTCATAAGAACATTTTTTATAACAGGTACCCAATCCTGCGTTAAAGGGTTAAGCGCTGGTAACAGTGGCTCTTAAATGCCATATTGACCAGAAATGTTTCATGTTATTCTTGTTTGAATAATACACAATGCGGCATCAAAAAGTCATCATTTCATCAATAACTAATAAAGAATTTAAACATATGCGTCAGTCTTAAATAAGATTCCATTCTGTCACGCAGCCCAACAAGTAAACCTTTTCATCAACTTTAATAAAACATTGAAATGCATAGACGATAGAAGACAGCAATGTTGAAATGGCTGTCATTTTTCGTTAACAGTTTTCAAAACACTTTCTCATAGTCTGGCTCTTTGATAGATCTTTTTTATTGACTATTCATCAAAGATTTAAGCCCAGTCCGGGCCCCACACCATAAAATGGGCATTTAAATAACTGAAAAAAAATGCTTTGACAGAATACTAAAACGAGAGAAAAAGACAACTATTGTACAGGATTCTGCAGATGGGACAATAGCAAGCAGCAGCACTTCCCACAAGCAAGACTAATGTTGCCAGACTTTCTGTTTTGGAAGATGGCAGACTGTAATATTTTTTGCATAGATAGATGGAAACTAATAAAATCTTTATGTAAACATTTCCTCAAATTCGTTGGCATAGATGTTCATTTCTTTAAATAGCATTTTCCTTCGTCAAATAAAAGAAACTCAACTATTTCTTGATAATGAAAAATGAAGAGGGGGATAAGATTCTAGGTTGATGCTTGTAAATTTAGTAGATGTATTTTTATATGTAAGTTTTTCGTGGGCTACATTTTTTTAGAGTATGTATGAAATAATGAAATTGATCTATAATTGCGCCTTTCAATAACTAATTTTAATTCTAAGGCAAAAATTAGTTTTTCTTCAAAATAGTCTTTCTTCGTTAATTGGTATCGAAGTGAATTGGGCGTCATCTGGGGCAGGCATCTATAACAAAAGTAAAGGGCGTGGTTCAAAAAGAATTTCCAGCCCCTCTAATATGATTTTCTGGTGCCTCCGTCTTCGCTTTAAAAAACGCTTGAAAAAACTAGAAAAATGAAAATACCTTTTCTTTTTTATCCGCGCGGGATTTGCGCAGGTCTAAAATTTCCCGGGTGGAAAAAGCGTCGAAATTTCGTCCTCAGACTGTTTCAATATTTTCACGGCAAAAAATTGCGTTCCCAGCGGGAATACTGGAGAAAACTTGCAATCTCCGGCCAAAAATGCATATCACAATGAGCGGAAAAGGAGAAAACTTTTCCCCAGTGACTTTCTATCATATCGCCCGGTCACATAAAAGGCCTTCATGACTTTAGACAGCACTTATTACGAGCAGTGAATGTCACAAGAAAATTGACCAATACCAAACCAGCCGAACAAATAAAACTTGACCCAAAACTCAGTCTGGTGTTTCTTATAAAGGTTGTCCTTAAAAATATGCATTCAAACGTATTTCTATTTTTGCCAATGTTTGTCACTCAAAATCAGGTTTTTTGTAATTCAAAATCATATTTTGTTGATTATGTATCTAAAATATAATTGCTTACAAAAATAGCTATTTTCATAAAACTTATCAAATTTTCCAGAAATCTCCATCCCCAAAACAGGTCCATTCACATAATGAAAAATACATTAGAAACAATTGATAGCAATAGTTAAATTTAGATTAGAAATTAATACATTTTGGGAAAAACATGTAGGACCATAAAAGTAACAGGACCTGGTGTCCCAGAAAAAGGCTTTTTCTGGTGTCCCAGAAAAAGGCTACACGTTTGCAAGGCAGTTGTGAAAAAGCCTTACCTTATTTTCATATCGTAATATTTCTAAAATTTGTAGTTTATCGCAATTAAAATTAGCATTTGAACAATACTGATTAATGAAAGGCAATACGCAACGATACGCTAACATTTAATTACAGGTTGCAGGCAAAACTGGGTGGTTCATAAAATGTGACATACTGATGTTCATTTTCTATAAATTCAGTTCAAATAAACCAAATTTAACCAAATAAATTCAGAAATTCGTCTGTAACGGTCACATGATTTTGACGCTTACAGTCATTGCACAGAAACAAAAAAATTGTACTTTCATTCCAGCTTTCATTTCGTGTAACCAGGCGATTATTTAGTCAATTTTCCAAGCCAGGTATCAAACTTTGAGTTGAAGCTTCTACTGTAATACCCAGGTAGAAACAATAACATTTTTTTTTAATTTAGCACCTCTACAACAGCTTTTCAGATGTTTAGCCTTTTATTGGGACACCCGATAGTAATCAAAAAGTTTATGATAAGAGTGTTAGAATTAAATGATTTCATCACCATATTTCATCACCACGATATTTCATCACATTCACACACGATCACTGCGCAGGCTTGCCATTATTTACATCCACCAATCATATCTCTTCGCCCAACATTCAAATTTATACATATTTTGCTATTTTGTAAATCCGTCTATTCAGCTCTGAAGAAGCCGTGTATGCCAGGGCGAAATATTAACAACAAAAATATCGTTGAATTTATCGTTATTCATCTATTATTTGTTAAAAAACAGATTTAAACTAACAACATTTGTTTCATCCTTGATGAATTTTATTATTTAACAATCGTTACTTGCCAAGTTGCTTGTTCCAAGACAACGAACAAACATTTAAACTCCATCGTCACCTTGAAATAGTGAAATAGCAAATACACATATGTTGTCAATTAAAGTATTTTTATTAACTTAAAAAACAAGTCTTGTTACAATCAGCGCTCAAAGTTGAGCAAATGGGGAAAATGTTTGGAACAAACAGTTTTTCGCATCATATTACGTTTCAAAAACTTTACGTGTTGAATTCCGTGCTAAAACATGGGCATTAAGAAACGTGAGTTGTGGTCCTTCCCAAGACTAGTTACACTAGTCCCTAAATTAGATCAGAGGCACCGCACACATTCGAGCCAAAGATCGCCCATGGTTCGTAAGAAATCTTTCTACTCATCCATGCTTGTAGAAAGAAAACAACCCCCTGTAAAAATGGACATTTGCGACGTCATAATAACACCCAATCTTCTCCAGATCCCAAAATATCAGCGCTTTGCATCGAGTTACCCCTGTTCTCAGTTTCTCCAAAAACTGACCAGTCTCGTTATTTTACACACAAATCTGGGATTTACTGAAAAAGACCAGAAACTTCTTATTCTGCGGATTCTCAATAAATATCGTATTGGGAATCATAGGGGGTGGGGTACCATCAATCAGAATTCGATTATCTCTCATAACAAAAATAGTCCAAATTTTGATTAGTTTTCCTACCAGTCGCTTGTTTTCGACAAAGCGACTGTTGTAGCTAGTCTAGTCCTTCCTTGTGTCCTTGCGCGTTTACAGGTGCAGGGATACAAGGGAGGTAAAACTAACTTTCACCGGTACCAGGACACACAGAAGGACGGAGAAGAACTCACGTTTCTAGAAGCCCATGCCCAAACCTTCAAAAGCAAATCATAAACCTTCAGGACATGATACAATGCCATTGTTCTCAACGTTTTATTGCAAAACGTTTACCATAAATTCATAAAAGTACCAGGTGATTAAGAAAGCATTTTACAATGTGTTTCAGTGAGAGAGTAGAATTTGTGTTCGGAAATTCGAGATTTATGAAAATGTAGACTCTTTGTATCAAATAAGGACAACCAAAAATTACACGTTTTTTATAAGAACAACCTTCATAAGAAACGTTAGGCTAAAATTTTGGTCAAATCTCAGAAATTACTCACATTCAGTACAAAAAAGTGTGCAGGCGTTAAGCACTGTTCCTTGAGGGTGAAGAGGGGTTGGGGGTAGCGTCAGCAAATCAGTCTATAAATAAGAACAAACGCAGGCTGAAACTGAAGCTGGGTGTTTTTATAAATAAAAAGTGTATCACAGTCACAATATCTACGGTCTATTTCCGTGTCCATTTTTTCGTTACGGCTTTCTTTTTAAGACTTTTAAGTTTTTCAATTTCGGACCATTTGTGACAAACTTTCACCAGTAAAATTTCTTAAAGTTTTACAGAAAATTTTACAGAAAATTTTACACGAAAAAATTCCGTTTTTTATTATGCATTCCTTTTTCAACGAAACATTAAAAAACTGGGCATATATTGTACACGATAAATAATCTTCACTGAATCAATCATCTAACATTATATCCACTCCATTAAAATCATTAAGCATTATGTAATCTTCACTAGAAATTTCTTAGCAATTTTTCATTCACAAGTAAGAGTTTCTTGAATTTTTGTGGGTTTCACCAGTGAATTTCTTATGAAAAGAAACTATTTTTCCTTTTTGTGAAGATTACATAAAGCCCCGGTCAAACGATCCAACATTTCACCCAACATTTCACTGAACATCAAGTTCAATGAAATGTTGGATCGTTTGACCACCATGTTCAGTGAACAAAAATCATGTTGGAACAAGTTCAGTAAAATTTGCTCGGGATCAAAAACAACCCAACATTTCATTAAACATTTCTTTTGTTCTCAAATGTTCAGTGAAATGTTGGATCGTTTGACCGCCTCACCCAACATTTCACTGAACATTTCGGTCAGCGCATGCGCTGTTGACTACATTGCATTCGCGCAAAAACAAATTCTGAACAAAAAGACAAACACTGACAAATATGGCGCGCAGCAGTGATAATTCGTCCGAAAAATTCGAGGAAAGTTTTTCATATCTTGATGAACTGGCCCAGCCGTTTGCTAAAAAGAGCTCATCAAGATCCACTACTATTGACAGCGAGGAGGATGTGGATGTCAGTGCTGGAGAAAGTGGGGTAGAAGACCAACTTGGCGGCTCTTCTGGAAGTGATGGCGATGATCCTGCCTTAAATAAAAATGATGCAAAAGTTGCTATTGAAAGCCAAAAATGCATAAAAAAACGAGGAAATTGAAACAGGAAAAGAAAGTATGCAGAGGAGGGAAATAAGTGCACAAAGAAATTCAAGTCTGTGAAAACAAAGCCAGTTGGGGTTGCAAAAGTAAAGCCAGCCACAAAGAAATGGGAGAACGAAGAAACCAACCATCTCATCGAGTTGCTTGAGAAAAGGCCATGTCTGTGGGATGTTAATGATAAAACGTACCACATAAGGGAGAAGAGAGAGAAATCATATAAAGAAATTGAAGAAAAGCTTCAAATATCTGTTGTTGATGTCAAGAGCAAGGTAATGTCCGTAAGATCACAACTTTGTAGGGAGATGGCCAAAGTTTCAAAAACAAAATCTGGGCAAAGTACGAATGAACTTTACAAACCTAATTGGGTATTTTGGGACAGACTGCAGTTTCTTCGCCCTGTTATGCAGCCAGGAAAGAGCAAGGATAATTTGCAGTCTTGTCAGGATGAAGACCCTTCTTCTGAAAGTGAGAGTACATAATAAAACGCTAATAAAACGGGCTATTGAAACGGGCTATCAAAACGTTCCATGAGGAAGGTCAAATATATTTTTTATACAGAATAGGAATTCTGACTTCATTGACTTTACCGAAAACGAAATTGGTATTTGATTACCTGCATCCAAAATAGACTTTTAGAGATGCACTGCTTTATATTGTTGAATTCTTACAATTGTAGTATTTGTCGAATGCAGATAATTTAAAAAACGTTTTCGCTGATATCTTAATTCTGGTTGTCAATTACAGATTTTGCTTGATCAAATCAAAACCGCTTTACGAAATATCATGACTGAATACGCATTTTCCTGAACTCCCAAATCTTTAGTTGTAAAAAATCCCCCCCCCCTGTTAGTAAATTTAGCTCTCGGTTGACTCCAGGCCCATAGACGCCGGGGAGTTGTGTCTGTGTACCCCTTGAGAACATCCCGTGTTAATTCATTAATGGGTTGATTGGTAGCAAAGAGGGTCCCAATTCCCCGGCGTCTGTGGGCCTGGAGTCGACCAAGACCTAAATTTGCTAACAGAGGGAGGGGGGGATTTTTTGAATGTAAAGATTTGGTTTTAAACAGAACAATGCCATTAGCGATTTAAAAGAACTGATTTCACGCTCTGAGTAATGCACAATCGAATTAAAAGAAACAAAGACAGCAAAACTTCATGATTTCGTTTGTATGATTTGCTTGGCTGCGTTGAAGGTGGGAAATCTATTCTTCAGAGTGACAAATCGTATTTTCATGTTTGAAACCGCAATCTTTTATTTTACAAAATTACCCCTGTTACGTTTACTAGAAAAAATGAAAACTGATACACAGCAAAAAGGAATATAAGTAAAATAAAAGAATAGGCTCTGAACATTACAATGCATATTATTACCGTGAAGAATAGATTTCTCACCTTTCAACAAAGCCAAAAAGCCACAACAAACAAAGCTATCTGTGTTTATTTTGATATGATTGAACGCACTCATATTTGTAAAATCTATTCTTTCTAATCGTAAATCGAACTGTTGTGTGCAACATAGCACGAAAAAGCACCCTACCGTGTGACCAATGGTCGCAGGATTTTTTTAAAAGTGATTTTGCAGAAAAATGTGTAGAATTTTGTCGAAAGGTACGTTGTTTATTGTGTAAAATTGCCAATATCTTGCAAGAAATTTGATGGCAAAACTCGTTTGGTCGCAAACACCAAATAAAGATTTCTAGCCATGATGTACAAGACCAGAATCTTTTGTCTGATACAGTGATACAGACCTTGCTCCTATACAGTTGAATCATGGGCATTAAGAAATTGCAGTTGTTCTTGCTCTTCCCTCTGTCTCTGTACCCGTAATGACGATGGTTAAACCAACGTTTTTCTAGATAACCAAAAATTTAGTCAATCCTGCAAGAACTCAAGGGATATACAAAACCATTTCAGTAAAAGTTTATTCTATGGGGAATCGATCAAAAACGCTTTACAATTGAATACTGCTATCTTGAACTATAAAGGAGAATAAAAATTTGTCTGAGATAGCAAGTTTACGAGATAACCAAAGCTAGATAAAAAACTGAAATCTCTCAAGGGACACAAAATGATTCGAGTTATCATGATAATAGTTCAAGTTACCGTTGTTCTTCAAGAAACCTGCTGTCTCTAAATTAAATCTCAATGGGAATGAAAATTTGGTCGAGATCCGGTAAGTCAATTAAAGAATAACTGCTTTGTTGTTTTTTTTTTTTAATGTTTTCAAAAGATAGTTTTTAACCCCTTTTGGTTACTTTTTTAGTTTTGAAATACGAATTTTATACAGTCTCACAATGGGAAGAGTGCGTTTGGCTTTGGTGTTTTCTACTTTTTGGTATGACACAATAAAAATGCATGGGTGATGAGAAACCAAAAAATTGAAAACACACATGGATGGTAGAACAAAGTAAAATGCATGCGTGATGGATAGCCATAAACCAAAAAATCGACAACACACACCACGATTCTCTAAAGCCCGTGTTGAGAGTTCTAACATCAAATATTGGAAATTAATTAAAAGAGTTTCATAAAATGCCTCTGTATTGCATGCATGCTTTATGCCCTGGAGGAGTAGGCAGAAAAACACATTCAATGCTATTCTAAATTTCATTACTCTAGCGTATCTGATATATACAATATAACTTATTACTCTGTTCAGTCATATACATAAGCAATACATGCTAGGAAATATTAAGTCTCTATCACTTGCCAAACCAGAATGACATTCGTACCCATTTCTCGCAACGTGAACCCCTCCATCTAACACAAGTGTAATTTTGACTTCTTGCAATTCTCATGAGAATGTGCTTTGTTCTTCTTTGTTCTGGTGAAAGATTTCTTTTTTCTGCAGTGTTGTATCCTTTATTGTAAAAGCTTCTTTCAGCTAGTAATCCCCTGTGCAGTATATCATTTTGATGATGCTCGCTAGGTGGAAGAGGTATTGCTTGGCATAAAGCGATGCCAATGATTAAAATTTGTAGAACAAGCTTCTGTGGTGTGTTCATTTTCAACGTCGAACAATTTCTACAAGAAAAGAAATTGTTTGCATTTATAAATGCCAAACCTGGTGGGCTCTTTGGGTGTGTGTGTGGACTTCCCGTGGGTCGGGTGCAAGATATCAAACTTGCTCAATTGAAGTAGTAGATTTTAGTTTTTTTTGCCATGCCTCTAAATTTAGTAGTGCAGTATTCATTAAAAAGAACAGAACTTTCATTTTCTAAAATAAAAAAATTGCTTGCGAGCAGTACTAATATTGTTTGAATATTGTTCGCGAGCAGCACTCGTTTGAATATGTTTGAATATTGTCTGCGAGCAGCATTGACGTGTTTGCGAGTGTTAGTGTAATTACTAGGAAGTAAGGGTTAAAAAGTTAATGGCTTGGGCTAAAAATAGTTTGACATTACAAAAGCTAATGCACATCAAATAATGTTAAAATTAATGAAAACGTTCCATTACAAATCTTTTTGAGATCACATCAAGACATTCTGCGAAATGATTTCGCAGTTTTGACGTAATGTAACATATTAAAGAATGCCAACGGGTGTAAAAGTGGCTGTGCCCCATCTACAAGTAGGTAGCCAATCAAATTGAAAGCTCCTTTGTCGTTGGACATTCCTTGGGTCCAATTGTTTGGCACGCCATACGTGACAACAGTGGTCGAGAATCTGCTATCGGGGGTTGAGAATCGTAATTTTTAGCATTTCTGTGCTCATATTATATAGTTTTTAAAAAAATAAGAAAGGTAATTACATTCTTTGCAAGCTCTATCGTCAAGTTTTTATCCATATACCATTCCCGATTGTGCCTTTACTGATTGCAAAACATGAAGTATAAATTATTTTTGTTCTAGCATTTTAAGAAGTAGCTAGCTACAAAACATTTAAAAATACTTTTGGTTAGTGTTTTGCTTATAAGAAGTACTTTTTATAGATATCTTAAACGTCAGCCTATTTTTCTTTACATTTTCACGTTCTTCTGCTGCCTTGGAAAAAATTGAGTATATTGATTGCTTCTATATTGAATATCAATCTGAAAAAATGTGCTTACAAAACTCTGGGGAACATATACATTTTCTCAAGGGAACAGGGCTACAAATGGAAATTTAACAGGAAACAAGGGGGCATACACCCCCCTTTAAATGACCCTCTCGTTTAATCATTCTTTAGTTCTATTACTTGGTGGCCATTGCCACACGTATAATTCTCATTATTATTGACTGTATGACTGTACATGTAGAGAAATTATGCACCTGTCCACATGTTTTGCCAAAGCCACGTGTTTTGTGTATCATATTGTTATTTTTAAGGATTTACAGGAGAAACGCAAAACGGCGGCTGCTTATTTGCGACGGATATTACATTTAATTGAAGATATTCCCAACTCAGTGGCACCTACCGGAAAATTAGTTATTCCACATTGAGAAAAGGTGTTTTCTATTTAAACAGCTTTACGTTGAATTGTAATGAGAATTCCACTTTTAATGTAAATCAAAGAGGGATTTCAATGAATCAATGTAAATAGAGCACTCTCCTTTTCATAGAGAACTATATAATGATACTTAAGAATAGAGGGTGTGAAAGCAACATTTTATGTAACTTGACACATGGTAAAAAGTAGGCATCATTTTTGTTACGATTTATCTGTTTTTTTGCAATGCATTACAGGATGTCAAGATAACAATGAGAAAAGCTTTGAAACGTTTCTTATGCGTACACTTTTTATGCACGAAAAAGGCCTTTTGTGAGCTTTTCATATTTTCTTTAATTTCATAAATTGTGACTGAAAATTAAGCAACTTCAGTACTGTACCAAAAATCCTAAGTTGGTTATAAAAGTAATAACGTGTAATCCTATTCCAAACCTTCTAATCGAATGCCCCTTTAAAGCTAATACATTTCTCGATGTAGCTTTCTGACTGAATACCCTCTCGGCTGCTCAATATTGCTGCCTTCAGTTTTGTTCTTTTCATTCTCAAACTTTTAATTTTTTCTAAATTTCTTCGAAGGCCTAACTACTCACAAAGAAACTCTGATGGAAACTTCGCAAAACCACACATTTGAATTTATGACACTACAAAATGAATTTACAACTCCACAAAAATATTTACAACTTTCAAGTTGACTCGCACGAATTACATGTGAATAGGAAAATGCTACGTTTTGCCAATGCCATTGAATTTGGTTTTATTGCTACTAGTTTGGGTATGATTAATTTTAAATCATTTGAAGCTCTTCTTTAGCAATTAAATATAAAGGCACCAAAATGATTTCAATTGATTGATAAATAAATATATCATATATTAATTTTAATTATAATTGATAAGGCGTCAAGGAAATTAAATTTGGATAAAATTGTAACTTCCATTGCATCCGAGAAAAATGCCTTTTGTGAGCTGTTCTTATTTTCTTTAACATCAAAATGGTTTTGGCTTGGGTGGGGCATAAACGTTTAATTTTAATTTGTAAAAGAATTTGTAATAACATCGTTTGGAATTTTCTTGGAAAATTGCGACGATTATAAAACGTTCCTGAAGACAGTAAGGAAGAATGAGTCAACTAGATTGAAAACTACAGAAAATTGTAACCCATTTAATAAATCAATACACAATGTTTCATTCATAATAGCTTGTTAAGCAAACGTACTGAAATTCGTCTGGAAAGTAAGCACCCCATTCATGGGATAAGATAGAACCATATAGTTAAGCAAGCTTTCATTTTTTTGTAGCAAAGCATTGCAGCCTAGACTTATCACATTCGTCCCAGTTATCGCTCATCAAAACGAGACTATGAGCGAACTGAGATTCATGTAATAGTGAGTAAGTAAGTATGTTTATGCCATTAAAATTAAAAACTTACAATTCAAAATTAAATAAATGGATAATATATTACACAATTCGTTATAAAAAAATAAAATTATTTTTTAAATCATACACCCCTAACTAGAATGGCAGGGATAGCATTAAAAGATCGAAATGATCTTGATTCCATGATGGTCCCCCTAGAGGTGGTCGATGAAAGGAAAAATTTTAACTTTTTGTAATTATATATTAAATTGTTTTTCAGAGAGATGTTAATGGTAAATATAACAGCCATGAAAGGACCTGTTCAAACCAAGTACCATTTTCCATTTGGTATTGGTTATGGGTTTTAAACTTATTTTGTCCTTTCGTCTATCTAACATTAAATTAATTATCTACTCTATTCATCTACGAAACATCTAATCAACCATTTAAGCAATATGAGTTTCAAATTTTGACTGAAAATTAAGCAACTTCAGTACTATACCAAAAATCCTAAGTTGGTTATAAAAGTAATAACGTGTAATCCTATTCCAAACCTTCTAATCGAATGCCCCTTTAAAGCTAATACATTTCTCGATGTAGCTTTCTGACTGAATACTCTTTCCTCTGATCAATATTGCTCCACAAAAATATTTACAACTTTCAAGTTGACGCGCATGAATTACATGTGAATATGGAAATGCTACGTTTTGCCAATGCCATTGAATTTGGTTTTATTGCTACTATTTTGGGTGTGATTATTTTTAAATCATTTGAAGCTCTTCTTTAGCAATTAAATATAAATGACCCAAAATAATTTAAATTGATTGATAAATGAAATGTATCAATTATTAATTTTAATTATAATTGATAAGGCGTCAAGGAAATTAAATTTGGAGAAAATTTTAACTTCTATTGCATCCGAGAGAATGCTTATTGCAATCGTCGTAGTTATGTCTACAATTGCAATCGTCGTAGCTACAATACGCCTCATAAAAATACATGAAGATTTCCGGACTTGGATTTCGATTTGCTGCCTTGCATTCGTAATTCGAACTTCGAACAATAGAAAATTAAAACTTTTACAAAAGAACTCTTCAAGCCTCGTTTTTATGATTCCCAAAATGTTGGGGATTTCAAGTTCAGAATTTGTGCTCTAAGATCACCAGTATAATGCTTCATAATAACCATTGCCATACTCAACATACGTTTCAAAACATCTCTTTTGTTGTTAGTCGGAACTTTAGAGCATAGACTCTTCAGGGGTGAGGAGCAGAGGCTTCGGGAGTGAAGCGCAAGCTTAGACCAAAAACGAAAGAGAAATAGTCTGAAGCAGTAATATTTTTATTTTTTTAAGGAACTTTGTTCCAATTTTGCTAACAACATTTGTGGAAAGTATGAGCGACAGGAGCATTTTACCAAAATTTTGTCGCTTTTACAAAGATCATTTACCACAAAAGATTTACCATTTCAATTTCTCTGATACCACCGACCATTTCACTTCAAACATTGCTATATTTTCTAGGCATATACTGTTTCTTCTTTCCGTTTGCAAAATATTTTTTTTGGTTAGATTTAATACGAAATAATACATAACGAAACCTTTGAATTTTTCCTCGTCTTTAGTTCTAACCATAAACCATATTTTCCATTTAAAATCTTCGATCATCGGTATTAATCTTTACTTTTGAGATCAATCGACCATATTGAATTTCCTTCCCACTTATCATAAAAATTGATTTCAATTTCAAATTGGATTTACCCACCGCATCTACATTTAAACTAATCAATACTTTTCAGTTATTATTTGTAAACAAATTTAAAATTATGAAATTTTAATAAATTAAAATTATGAAAATTATTTGATTTCGTTGGATTTTGCAGTGGCATGTTTTTTTCCCTTCGAAAGCTAATTTTTGACTACTCATGCTAAGTTAGATAGTTAGATAAGCTCTGCTTTCCTTAGGTCGTGTAGAATTCAGTTTTATATTTGAATTTTAAAACTTTATTTATTCGTATTTGTTCTACGAATAAAGATGATGATTATGATGATGATGATAATTGATCAAAAAGAATTAAAATGCAATCTTTTTTAAGATTCAGGATGAAGCTGACGCAACGTAAATGTTCTGCCCTTCATTATATTCAGTTACGGTTTTCAGTGATATTTTAGACTCTTTGAAAAATCATCTTTGTTGTTTCATTTTAATTTCCACTTTTTATGCATAGATAAAAAGTGTATTGCATTTATAGAACCAGTCAGTGTTATGCAAGGATCGCGGAGCAATCTGAAAGTGGTGGGGCTAAAAAGAGCGAACACCACTAAAAGAAAACAAGAAACAATGAAAGATAGGGAACAATAATAAATTAATAAACCACAGCAAGCATGGCCTAGTGGTTAAAGCGCCTGACTTACGATCGCAAGGTCGTGGGTTCGAATCCCACCAGGGTCATACTTGCTGTGAAAGTATGAGGAGAGCTGCTAACTCTCTGTAATTCCAGGCAAAGGCAAAAGGAATCACGAGGTATGGTCACATCGAGAGGAAG